>OY294054.1:26073259-26174556 GCA_958510825.1 Brachypterus glaber | reverse complement strand
ACCGATTTCAAAAAAAATATATTTTAAATGAAAATTCTTTTTAAGCCCTACAAAAAATTTTATATACAGTTTTTGCTAGAATATAACGTTTTGGACTTTCAAACTTTAAGGCAGGTGTATTAGTGGTTGCCTATTCACACAACTTCCTATTTTATAACGTTTCAAATTAGTGCCACTAGGCACTAGCCGATGTTTTGACAAGGTGATGGCAACTGTTCAGATGGTTGTTAAATTGTTTTTGATTTTTGTTAAAGAAAATGGGAAAAAATATTAAAAAAAATATTTATATTCATGCGTCTAATATTAAGCGAGCTAGCACAAAACTAATAATTTTTATTACCCCCTTACAAAAAGTAATTTATCACTTAATTGCGATTCCCTCAATTAATAATTTTACAAAAAATGTATTTGACAAAAATATTACAATTTTTTCTACTCTTGTTTTTGCATATTATAATTTGTTCAAAAAAGAAATATTTATAAAAAAATATTTTTATACAAAACTTTATTCAAAAAATATTTTACCGCTCTCTCTCACAAGTTTAATTGTACAAACATAGGCATGCTTTTCAAGAAAAATGTAGAATATTTTTTCCTCTTTATTTTATTAATTAAAATAATTTCAATAGGGTGGGCCAAATCCGAGATATTCAAGTAAATATTTTTTTTGTTCCAATTTTAGAATTTTGACTAATTTAATTGAACGAAAAAAAAAAAAACAGATTATAGATGTTTTAAAAATTAGTTATGAAATAATGTTTGCGTTATTCGAAAGTTGAACTAAATTTTCATTTCCAGACACCGTAACACATCTTGGCTGCAAAGGTAAAATACATGTGCTTGTTGAATTGACCTAGTTTCGAGATACAACAGTTAAGAACTGATGTATCGATTTGCAATATTCCGTCAGGGAATTCCCTGACCAATGTTCGAGTGTCGTTAAAATAGTACTCTTTTCAGATTATGTTCGTTCCAGTATTATTTACAATAAAGGTGCAAATCAGATTAAGAATGAACCTCCAACTGAAGACACTAAACCAATAAATCACAGTAGTCCCGCACCGAACTCCACTGATCTCAACACCAGTGAGCACGAGCCGTATTTTGACAACTCGACACCGCGAGATATCACTGCGCTTGTGGGAAAATCCGCATACCTATCATGCAAAGTACGAAACATATCTAATAAGACGGTAAGGCCCACTTTTTTGTTCTTGAAGTGCCTCACACGGAGCATAAAAAAAAAAATTCTATAAAAAAATATGTTTTTTTATGTTTTTCGACGTTTTACGGGAAATTTTTTGACTATAACTGGAGAATGCTTTGAGCTAAATGGTAAATATTATTCTGTTTTTATCGAAAAATCTTAAAATACGTATTTACCAAGTTAAATAAATATAAAAATATATATGAGATAAACACATACAACTTCGTAATTCAAAAAGTAGAAATATTTGTACGTATAAAACTTTCTTTTTTGTTAAAAAATTGTTTCTTAAGTTGCATTTTTGTTGTATTGTTTTTCAGCAGTTTTTTTATTCAAGGTATCTTGGATTCGTCACCGTGACATACACATTCTTACTGTTGGCAGCTACACTTATACAAGCGACCAACGTTTCCAGACCAAGCACCATGCAGGGGAATGGACACTCCAAGTGAAATGGGTCCAAAAGCGGGACGCTGGCATCTACGAATGTCAAATAAGCACTCAACCCGTTAAGAGTTATTTTGTTAATTTAAATGTTGTAGGTATGTACTGAAAATAATTGAGGGAAATCGTATCTTGTGGAAACAAACAAAATAATAAAAATACAGTTTTTGGCAAACAAGATACCTGTGTTTTTGTTTTGTTTTCAGAATACAGTACATTTTTTTTTTTTGAAAAAATGCTAAGTGCTTTATGAATAAATCAAGGCAGCTTTAAAAAAAAGTTTTACTATCAAAACTTACATATTATTATATTGTACTATTTATTTTTAGTGCCCACAGCGACAATTCTTGGAGGACCGATTTTAAACGTCTTTAGAGGGAACACTATTAACTTGACTTGTACCATTCAGTCTAGTCCTGAGCCCCCGGTCTACATATTTTGGTATCATCACAGTGAGGTATATTCATATTTTACCCGCGGGTAAAATAGCGCGCAAAAGCGCGCTATTGAAATAGACCGATTTTTTTGTATTTTCGGATTTAACATGTCATGAAACGGTCAACCGACAGATCTGTCCGTCCATATGTTTGTATATAAACACTTTAAACGAAATGTCCGATGAAAAAAAAATCTTTCAGCAAACGATTCAGGGCCTTTGCGTCACATCAGAAAAGGTTATTATTGGGGTTCGGGTAAAAACTAAAAAGATTCGTCTTGGTCACGCGAGTATCACTTTATATGGGTCGTCGAATTTTTAATCTGTTAATTCACGGTGTCTTTGTGTTTCAGGTTATAAGCTATGATTCAACCCGAGGTGGTGTAAGCGTTCTTACTGAAAAAGGTGAAGTGACCACAAGTTTTCTGCTAATTCAGAGAGCAGAAGTTAGTGATTCTGGAAAATATTCGTGCAGCCCCTCGAACGCCGATTTTGCTAGTATCACTGTTCATGTTATTAACGGAAAATCAGTTTAGGTAACTTTCCAGATAACATTCTCACGTCATATTTTGGTCAAATATTAGATTGAAATGTATTAAAACATAGGTAGGTACTCTAGAACTATTTGAGCTAAGAACTTGAAATTGTAATCGTATATTTTTGAACAGAAAAGGAATGTTTTTTAAATTTAAAGTTCTTAGCTTAAATGGTTTTCGAGTAATCGTACTTACACGTCATACCCAATGTGCATAATCTTTGTTCGATTACTTGAGAACTATTTAAGCTAAGAATTTTAATATTATATCATTTATATTTTTATGAGATAACAAATAAATTTATAAGATTATTATTAAAATGTTTAAAAATGTATTGGTCCTACAGAATTCTTTAAGGTACTTTAAGGTACCAACCGGTTCGTTTGGTTGATTTGGGTCAGTGCATTTTTGTATCAAGGAGTTAATCATTAAAATTTTTTTTTTATTCTTTTAAAGAAATTTTAATGAAAATGTCATTTTCAAAACTCTTTAAACCCCTAAAAATAAAAAATATATGCGTTAAGAGTTAACGCTAGGTAATAATCGCGCATGAATCACATGAAATAAATATATTTAAATTAAATTGTGCTGTAAAGCACGATTATTGCAATTCGCTAAAAAAGTCTTTCGCAACGTAACTACTTGTTAAATTAACTAGGTTTCTTAATTGTTTCTCGACAGTTTACAAATAAGGTATCGATATTTCAAAAAGTAGTCACTAGATATACCAGACAACCGCTAAGATTTGAAATACTGCACTTCAGAAAATCTGCAAGAAAATGATTTTTTTTTACATTTAATTGTAAATATTTCATATTTATACTTGTCGGCCTATGAAAGACCCCCGTATTTCCATTTGACGCATAGCAACGTTTTCACGTCAAATCGGTGTAATATATTGAAAACACTGGTATGCGACAAATGGAGAGACGGGGTGTTTTATAGACGGCAGTATAATTATATGATTTAAATACTTGCGACCAATATTGGAATATATTAATCATTTTCAGACCTCCGGGAAAAGAGAACTGTTCTTTCGTTCATGAGCGTAGCATAAATTTAACACTGGGAAGAAGCGACCGCAAGACGCCTGTCGACAGGCTGTCTCCACTCTTCAACGCCAGTGTATCGATGATAAAAACTAAAAAAGATGAGTCATCGCTTCAAGTGCCCGGGTTGCAGTGTCGGACTGCCCAGCCCAAGGCTAGCGAGATTTGCAACCCGTTAGGGGCCCCCAAGTTAAAATTTTTTTTTTCGATGACAAAAAAAAGCTCTTTACCCCCTGTCCAGTCCGACACTGCCGGGCTCTGATCATTATAAATATTGACAGGAACCTAAGGTGAAGTGGGGCTATTTGCAATATTTTGTACATTCCAGGGGAACTTGAAATGAAGTTCCCTGACTCTTTCAGGTTTTCCAGACCACTGGACCCTATAGTAAAATACTAAGAAGTCGCGGAAAATTTACGGTACAAATAAAAATAAAAATTTAATAAAGAAAGATTTATTTAAATCCTATTAGTATGATATATAAACATGACTTAAATACAATACAATCACATCATTACTATATTTAAAAAATTAATTAAACTTAGCAGGTTAAAGTGTTCTTGCCAAGTTTCTATGTAAAAAATTAAATTTAAAAATATTTTGTTTTTAAATTCAATATGTGGTAATTAAAAACAATTAAAGTCAATAAACCACTAACGATCTTTAAAACACAGTAGCGAAAAAATGGGATGATATATTGTCATGGATTAAATTAAATAATTGAGAATTTAAAGGCTGATTTATATATAATATTAACATAACTAAATTAGAATTTAACCAATGCAATATAACAACAAATCTGGAATTTCATTGGTTAAATTCAAGATTTCGTGATAGGTCAAGTTGCAGTAATGCATAAACCAGGCTTAAATAATGTTCAGTGATTAGTTGATCGCTTAAGAATTATAGTTTATCCAGCAGTTGAGATGAAATTTGTAGAGATTTCAAATAAAGTAAGTAACATTATAGAGATCAAGCCCTTTTACAAACATTCGGCAGTTTGGAGAAGGGGCATATCAGTATGTACAATTAGAGCACAATAGGCCCCTTATTTTTTTACTTACAAACTATTATACTAAAACTAAAAATTTTAAAATAAAACAAATACAATGTTAAAATTTTAAATATTATTACGAAGGAAACACATTATTAAAACAAAATCATTAAGATTTTGTATTATTTTTTATCGAGTTTATTTTTATTCTATGAATAGTCCGGGAAAAGCAAAATTAAATTTTTCGTTTATTGTGATAAGATGGATTTTAAAATATTATTTTTTACAAAGAAAAACAATTTCGTTTGAAAATGGCTCTAACACATTGAACCTCGGGTGGCATCAATGTGATTCCATGCATAAAAATTGCTAGTGGACCGGGTGGCATCAACCTGATGTTACGCAGTAAAAAAAATATTTTTTGCGAAGGATGAATTCGGTTTTTTACTTACAACATTAATTTTTATAATAAATTTTAGAATTTTTAAAAATAAATGAAACATAAAAGTTAAATGTACACTATACTGGAAATTCAATAAAAACTGCAGTGACTCAGTTGCGAATGTGTGGTAAAAGGCGGAGATCATACCAGTTCGGGTGCCACTCGCGTAATTTCGACGAAGCTTCGCAAAGGCGGACCCCTTATACGAAAGCAGCAGAGGTATGAGACACTGCAGGTTTTATTGAATTTCCAGAATAATAAAAAAAATTCTGAAAAATTATAATACGTTATTTCAAATATGTGTATTTTGACCAACGTAATGCAACGTTTTTGATTATTATTAGCATAAAAAAGTTTTAATTTACTTAAAGTCGGGTTTAATATATATTCCTTTAAAAGCTTAACAATTTTATACCATAAAAAATACCCTGTCCAAAATTCAAGAAAAAAAGAAGTTTGTATATCGGAGCTCAACGTGTTATAAGGCTCGCAAAGAGTGCAAATAATCCTAATCTATATCATATTTTTTTTTCTTTTGTAGAATATAGTCATTTTCCTATAAAATAGAAATTTGTCCCTTGAAATTCCCTTGAAGTCTTAAATTATGATAATTTTTAGATAAATTAAAACCTTCATCGCGCATATATAATAAAATCGATAAGGTCTGTCTGCCCTTCCAGATTTTTTTATACTTCCCAAAAAGCTGGAAATCTGAAAGCGCATTTTTTAAGTAGGGCCTGTGGGATAAAAAACATTTACAAAACTGGCGAAGGCGCCATCATAGACGACTCACACAGGCTTAAATGAGATTGCCTGTTGAAAAACAGACTTAACGGCAAGTATTTATTTATACATAAGGGTAAAGTGTATATAAGGGTAAACTGCTTTTTGCAAGAACGGTATTGATTTTAAGAGATTATTTATACTTTTATAACAAAAATACGAAATAGGAAAACATCTCATCGCAATAAAGTAAAAAACATATTTTAATTTCTCGGAGTACTCAGAATCTGAGTACTCCGAGTATATCTGACAGCTATAAAAATTTTCGTTTGGAAACTATACTATCAAACATAAGTGCTCTTTTAAAAAAGAAGTGGCAAATTATTTTCAAGAAAAGCGTGGTTTTACCAGTTAAACCAGATTTTTTTTTCCTATTTAGTCAATTATTAAAAAACCCGTTTTTGCCAGCCGTGTTTTACAGCCATTTCGCCATACCAAACGATGAATTTCAACCAAAAACTAATATTGCTGTTAATTTATGCCATTTGTTGAAATCCTCGGGTTGAGTCGATGATAAATTTCTTAAGCTAGTCCTTACACCATGCAATTTTGGTGATATGCAAGTTTGTATCAAGACAAAATTAACCAATGAAATGCGGTAAAAATAAATGTTCAATTGGTTCCCAGAAAAACATTACCGACGGGTCATCACTGAGCAATCAACCCGTGCGATGGCCCGTCGGTAAAGGTAGGTAGGTAGGGTTAATTTATTCTCCAAACTAGCATTTAGACAAAGTTGTATATTATGCATCGCGTAATGTATGACCGGCTTTATATTTATTTTCAAGACATAATTGACCTGTTTTGAACGAGCTTTTTTTATTTTTTTAGTCATTAAAATTTTTCAGGAGGTAATAAACTTTTTTTGGGGGGCCCGTAGGTTACTACCCCCGGGATCCGATTTTATGTCTACGGCTCTGCGGACATTGCACTGCTTAAATTCTATTTGGTGCTAATTAATTAAATATTGCTTCAAACGAAACTTTCAAGTAAAATTTCAGTTTTTTCAGAGATATTAAAAACATATCAGAAAAATATCAAAAGCAAGATTTGTAAAATTCCCCGACTAGCTAAATTCTCCGACTTTTCCAGGTTTTCCAGACACCCTCTACTGTATTGGCTCCAATCCATTAACGCGTTTTACATCTTGAAAATGAATATAGTGTAGGTTACCGAATAGGTATAGTTAAAAAGTTAAAAAAAAAACTTTTTTATTTAATATGAATTTAAATAATATTTATTTTAAATGAAAATGAAAATCCATTGCATAAAAGAGTAACATGAGTAACATAAAAATCACTCCTTTTAGACCCAATTATATTAAACAATATAAAAAGAAAATACCTAAAGATACGATACCTTCAAAAATTGTTTCGTTTATTTTTTTACTTCAGTAAATTTCAAGTATTTTTAAATATTTTAAATAAAATAAAATGTAAAAATAAATCAATAGGGCACCAGGCGAAAAGTTTATATTTGTTATTTTCATGTTGGTATAGATTCAAGTAAGTGAAGAATTGTCAAAAGATCACTGAAAAAACGATCTGGTTGGGGAAACTAGATCCATAGCCTAATATGGAACAACTATTTTTCAGCAGCCAGATATCTGGTAAGGGCAACATTACGTCTTTTTGTCCTTTTCAGATAACTGGTTGCAATCACTTACAATTATAACTGTCAACATATATAACCTTAAATTCCAAATTAATTATTAAACGTGAAACAAAGCCATAATTTTAAACACACAGTTAAAAAGTGAGTAATCCAAGATGAGAGTCTAGTGCCCTAATTCCACAAAAATTAGTCAGTAAGAGCTAGTTCTGTCTATTTCTCATGGAATTTATTTTTTCGGTAGTAAAAAATAATTAATGTATGTTATCACAAAATAATAATCAATAAAATAATATATATAATATAAATACAGGGTTTCTCATTAACTTTCCTACAGGCATTATCTTGAAAACTGTAAGACGTATCAAAAATCTAAAAATTAGGTTAATTAAATATTTTTAGTAGGCTTTCTAAAACTCCCACCCAAACCCCCAGCGACCCCAACTTTAAAATCTCAAATAGCAATATGTGTTTTGAATTTTCGGGATCGGGATCCCAAAACCTGAAATCCCTAGACACGGATTACTAGTTCTTGTAAGACTATCAATCCGGATATGGTATATGCAGCTTGCAGAAGAAATTTAATGTTACAATTTGAACAGTTGAAAGTGGTGGTAAAAATGAGTTTTAACCAAAATAAAAATACGTTTCAAATAATGCATCACATGACCCATATTGCTATTTAAGATTTTAAAGTTGGGATTGCTGAGGGTTAAGGGGTGAGTTTTAGAACCTTAACGATTACATAAATAGAAAGCTTACTGAAAATTTACCTACTTTTTAGATTTTTGATATCTCTAACAGTTTTTAAGATAATGCTTGTAGGAAAGTTAATGGGACACCCTGTATTTTATGTCTTTAAATCAACAGGAAGCAGACATTTTTAAAAAACATCCCAAGTAACTATTATACAAGATAAAAAATGTAAAACTGTATTTTTTATCTTTTTAAATAAAGAGTTACAAGATTTGAAAAAGCCCATTTATCACATAAAATGCAGTTAAAATATAAGTAAAAAGTTATGATCCTTACAGGATCATAATATAAGGGTCACATATACATTATTCTAAACCATAATGAGTATTTTTTTTTGTTGAAAATAGTAGCACTTACAGGGTTACAACAAAGATGTAAGCACAATTCCCTGCTATTTTTCCTGATTTCTGAAAATGATATTTATCAATTTATAGTCCTTCAGGACCCCCTTTACACATGGGATACTGACTATATTATAATTGACCATATCAATCAGTCAATAAAAAATCTGAAATTAATGAGTATAAGCTCATTATTATAAAGTATCTAATCATAAATTGTAAATATCATTAATTATGTAGTGTTTTTTTTAAGTTAGATAACCCACGTGAAAACCCGAAAAATTGCAACAAGAAAAACATTTTCAACAAAAATCTAAGATTAAAAAAATGACATTCCAACAAAAACATCTTCTACGATATTTGTTTACCCATTGTGATTTGAATACTGCACATAAAGCTGGTCCTACCAGCTTAAGGAAGATAAAAGGAAAAGTTAAATGTTATTTTTACACAATACCTACTGAACACATGGTCTTCAAGAAACAAATTGGAAAACAAAACGTGCGTTAAATCAAAGAAAAGCAAAACAAATGTATGAAATTCTCAGTCAAGACTTACCTAATAAAAATTAAAAACAAATAGTATGTAAAAATATTTACAATCATTCATAAAAAAAACACCTAACTGCTTAATTGAGATAAAAGCTAGGTACTATGTGAAAATTTCACATTTTTAGGCCATTTTATTCCACACACTGTCTATTTTCATAGGTTATTAGGTGTTATTTAAATGAAATTGATTGTATGTGTATCTAGTGCTCAAGAAAACATCAAAATCACAAAGATAATTTTATAATTTACGCTATTTTGAATCATAATGAATATATTTATAAATATTCATATTTATGGTTATTATTTGGTTGCCATTAAAACCTGCGTTAAAGAAGCAAAAAAAGGTAATATTAAAAAAACGTTTTTTTGAGGCTCATAGCAAAATAATATCTTTAAAACGGTGCCTCAATCTTTAAATTTGATTTTTACGAGGTCAATCATTGTTGACTTTCTATTTCGGAAAGCTGCTGAAGTGATAATTCTATATAGCTGAATTATTCAAATTTGAGGTGATACTCCGTTTGAAAGGAAATTTCAGGTATATTTTTGGGCCGCATAAAAATGACTTTTTGATTGTAAAGATTTCTTTGAAACGGAAAATGTTTCAGAAACAGGTTGTGCCAACTAAACGTTCAATAATTAATTGTGATTTGGAATAGTTTATATTAGAACGAACGATTGAAACATTTAGGTCCAAAAATAAATAAGCCCTTTAGCTCAATTTTGTATGCATCGTTTTGAGACTAAATGTTGAAATTATAATAAAGAAAATTACAACTTTCAACATTAACATGAATCGTATTAAAAAAATCTCTAACGAAAATCAATTTCCATCAATTAGTTTATTTCACTCTACAAATCGTTCACCAGCTTAATTTCAATATACAGTATCATAAATGGAAACAAAATTAAAACTCTATAACTTATGCAAAATTGTTTATAAAGGAAATTAATAACAACATTTTTTGTTTTATTAAATTATGTGCATTTCACGTACTTCACGGCTAGTAATTCTTGTATAATTGTTTGCAACTTTCAATAAGAACCAATAAAACATTTTAAAAAGTTATTGAAAAAACAATTTAAGTGTCAATTATATGGAGTCTAACCCCGGGGTTGGATATAGGGTCTAGAATTTTATCATCACTTTTATAAATCTGGACCCCGGAGGTAAACGACACCATGTCACAAAAACGTAATTTTTCAGCAGAGCAAGTTTTCGATTTTTTTAACATTAAATGCATGGACATGGTTTTGTTTTTCACTGTATTATTTCCGTTATTTAGAGTAACTGGACATAGTGCCCTGTACCTCTATATAAAGCGAAAAATGCACATGAAGGACCTCGTGCTAACTCTATTTCACAAAAAATGAACATGGCGTCCTTTACCTCCCGGGTCCAGAAATATAAACAAAAAATTACAACTTAAGTTTTTATTGAATAACCACTTTTCTGCGGCACAGCTCAGGAACAGTGCACACGAAATTTACTTTTTTTTGTCATCGTTTTTGTCTAAAATATTAATAAAAAAATATATGTATTTTGTATAACTTATAGAGTTTTCTATAAATTTTCCAAATTTATTTAAAACGCCGATTTAGTAGTGGCAACTTAAAAATAATTATTTACAATATGATTACTAAGTGCAACTTATAGAAAGACTTATTTATTTTAGCTATAGGCACTAGATGTACACAGCCAGAAAAGATAACAATTAACATATTTAACCCACTGTTGTGAAAATGGGGCAGCAATAATTTTTTTCTCCATATTATCAAAAAAACTACACGTTAAAAAGATAAATAAATGTATATTTGTGACCCTGAACAACAGTTAGTTTGTCAAATTTACGTATTTATTTTATACATAAGAATCCGAGAAAAAATAAATATTAAATTTGACACACTGCGTTTCTTTGTGCAGTGTTGCATATAGTCATATATATATATATAGTAATTTCAAATGATTCATGACTCATTTGTTAGTAAAATGTAAACTAAAAGGTTTCAATTTTACCAGAGCTTGTTTATAGTTATTATACATAGTGTATGTTGTCCTATTTATCTAGTAAGAATTCGAAGTTGATATCTCAACTCATTTTAACGTTATGAAGGGGGCATGTCTTTTGAAATGCACTGTATAATAAACACAATAAAGTTAAGTTTATACCTGCTATGCCAACAAAAGTGTTTATTGTAAATATAATCGAATCTCGAATAAAATAATAATAAAAATGAATGTGGATTTAAAAATGGGTTATCAATATGTTATCATAATCTCTACTAGCCAAGTTTTTATGTTTTTTTACTATATTATTTTAATTTCCTTACACGATAATCAATTCTTCAGTTATTTGGATGGCTGAGAATACAAACACCTTTGTTGTTTTGAGTTAGTGCTTGATTCAGCTTGACGAGCTTTATCACAATACAAATGAATCGGTCAGTTGAAGAAAAACTAGTCCAAAATAGCAATTTTGAGATAAGATAGCAAATGTTCGCAAAATTTGTAGCTTTATTCATTCTCTTAAGAATAGTATTATTTACGTGAATGGTACGGCTGCGCGATCGATATATTTACAGCAGTCAGTTGAACAACAGTACTTGTCCAGGACAAGTTGTCCTGGACCTTTCTTAAACTGACTGTCACAATTTGCAAGTTTTTGAAAATCAGAAATGCCGATCTTTTACAAAAAAATCGATTCTAAGAATCGATTCAAAATCAAACCTAAAAACAAACGATTTTTTTTTATTTTAATAATTGTATAAAACAAACAAATAAAAATCAAGAAATAGACAAAGACAAAACTTAACATTGCCGCCGTCAGATATCGGTGAACGTGGTGTTTGATATGGTTCGGACAAAAAGCGTGGTCGATTCTTTAAGATCGATTCAAAGGAAAAATAATTATAATTATAATAAAATGTCGAAAGTAAAAAAATATATTAATTGTATTAAAAGTATCGATCTTCAAAAGAATCGATTAAAAATCGGCATCCCTGTTACAAATAAGAAAAACGACAAATGCTGAAGAAGATATCTGAAATATTTGTCTTTATTGCTGTATGGATGTAAGAGTATGTAATACAGCGTGTTATTTGCAATGTTTATTATTAACTATCATGTAAATTTAAAACAAATTTTCTAAAAAAAACGAAAAAAAAAAATTCAGTTGAAGAACAGTACATGTCCGCGGTTTTATTTTTTCTGTATGTAATTCATTCTTAAATTTTGTTTTCCGAAAAATTGCACTTCTTATGTATCGGTCCAGTTAGACCCTACAATTTTGTAGTGTATGCAAACACTGATAATCAACATTTACGGAAAGGTTTTTTGTGTTTATCTTAAAACAACAATTTTGGACTAGTACTCTTCTTCAACTGACCGATTCAAATAGACCAAGTAGCTGTCGAACGCTAAAAGAATAATACACTTAGGTATAATACAGACAAACCCATTTGTCGATTTATGAGAAACTCAACACTGAGGTCGTTTTCTGAAAAACAAATATGGTGGTCTGTTTGTTTTCTCAGGCATCCATTTATAAAGTTTAATGGACAAATGTTGTCCCCACGTGTCCCCCAATTGCAGATTTAATCACGTGAGCTCAATTTTTTTTTTGATTAATCTACAGTGTAGGCTTTTTAAAATAAATAAATTCGATATTTTTTCAATAAATTCCTCGGACAGGTCAATTTGTGAGTAGTTTTTAAAAAATATTCATTTTAAAACTTCCACACAGTATTCTGAATTCTTCATATACATAATCATAGGCAAGCATTTTACAATAGTACAAAAACGTGTTACATTTACATATAATATCAATCAACAAAAAAAACATCATTAAAGCTCAGAAATGTACAGGGTGTACCTAAATTATTGACCAAATAAGATTCGTAGGATAAATTAAAAAAAAGTTTAAAATATACTTGGATTCGTCGCTGATTTTCGTGTTTGTTTTCAAATATTTTTAGGCTAGCTCTATACCACACTCTTTAGGATCCATTAAATCTGCTATTAATACCCTGTGCTTTTCTGGACAAAAAAGCATTCTTTTTTTCGAAGAACCAAATTTTTGAACCCTTATTTCAGCAATTTTTGTTATTTTCTGCTTAAATAATAGGGGGTAAGAAAAATTAAGTTAGTTCTTCGGAAAAAAAGGTTTTTTTTTTATCTAAAAAAGCACCCTGAATTGTAAAATTTGGAGACACCCTGCAGAAATTATTATAAACTAAACAGACTTTTCCTTATTTAACATACCTATTTCTAAAGCAGTCGATGCTTAATTGAAAACAATCTTTATTGATATACCCTGAATTGATCTTCATTTTACATCATGGTTTGACCAAAAAAAGAAATTACCAACCAAATGGTTCATTATCTTGGCTTCTAAGAAAACTTTTGAAATAAACATTTTTTTTAAGACAACCACAAAATACATCGAGTCAATTTTGGTTTTCAGAGAATAATAAAGCTAAACCTCGAGCGGAACAAACAACTGCGAGTTTTTTTAAGTTTGGGTTATTAATGAACAGAAAATTATAAAAAAATTAAAGTTGGTAGTTTTTCGGATTTTTTTCTCATAATTTGGCTTTTTAATTGAACCGTGCCATATAAAAGAATATATCGGTACCTCCGTTCTGAACTGTTACATCTCTGAAAAGTAAGTTTTGAGAAAAAGCGATTTTAAACTGTTTAGGCCCACTTGCACCAACGTTTAAACTGAGATTATCCCGACTAAACTGAGTTTAAGTCAAAAATGCTGCGTTCTGATTGGTCGAATGTAAATTAAATCCAAGTTTAAAGTTAAACCATCATTGGTGCAAGTGGCCCTTAAGATTTGTTTAATTTTAACTTACAAATATAAAAAAAAAAACTCTTGGGTGTTTTTACAAATATTGTTTAATTATTTACCCGGCTATAAGTTTATTATGAAAACAAATCACTATATGTTTTTATGTCAATGTCATTACTTTGAGTTAATTTAATTTTTTTGTATTCAAAATATTTACCCCCTCCCCCCGCGGGGGTAGTGTTAGGTAATATAATCAGATTCAATTTCAGCAACCTTAAAAACCCCTATATAGCAATTTTCAAATTTTTGTAAAAAAAAGTTATTTTTTCCCCTTGTCCCACCCCAATGTTTGCCAAAAAGAATCCCGAGCAAGAACTTTTGGTAACATACCTGTATGCCAAATATCAAGTCCCTAGCTTCAAGCGTTATCGTAAAAAATTAAAAGATACAACATTTATACATTTTCAGTTCTAAACTGTTGCATCTCAGAGATGCAATAGTTTAGAACTGAATAAGGTTCATAGTTTAACAAAGTGTAAAAAGCAAAAATGTGTTTAGAGTGAAATTTTTGGATTTTTTTTTGTGCATATGAATTAATTATTGGATGGTCGAACCTCATTTTCGCATTTTTTGAGATATAACAGTTTAGAACTGAGGTACCAATATGTACATAATTTAAACCTATGAATGGTCTTTAAACATGTTAATAATGACATTATTTAATCATAGCAAGTCTTACGTTCAAAGTTATTGATTACTCATTACTAAAGGTTTTAAATAATGCAAAATAATATTCTTGAAAGCTTCAAATTTTCAAATTCGTTCTAAATTAATGTAGGTCGCTGCCTAATACCAAAACAAACATTTGCAGGACCTACTTTAATTTCTTGAATCATTATTATATACAGTAGCCAACAATTTTTTTCAAAAATTTTAATACTAAATAACTTTTAGTTACTACTATGTTTTTTACTAATATTTACCGGTTTATGATTCTAATAAAGCAATTTTTAAAAAGTCTATTAGTAAAGCAATTTTTTTTATTACTTTTTTACGACAACTTAAAAATGGCAAGTCCGGCCATGTATACATACACACGTTTTAAAGGGAACGTTCAAGTATTACGTAACGCAAATTGTACCAAAATTCATACCCTAGTTCTCGCGTTATTATAGGTTATAGATTCATATTTTGGCTACCCCTCCTGTTTGGGAGGGGGGAGTTGGCAAAATATAAAATATCTACAGCCTTAAATAACGCGAGAACCGGAGTTTGAAGTGTGTGAATTTGGGTACAATTTGCATTACGCAATACTTGAACATTTCGAAAGCAATAGATAAGAAATTGACAATTTAAGCCATTAGTCCAGTCAAATACAAGAAATTCATATGTTAAATTGCAATTTACATTTATTATTTGACTGGACTACATACATATCTTATTCATTTGTTATATATTGCGAAACATTTAGATAAAAGAAAAAACAAATGGTACACTTTCCTCTAGAGTGACGTACACTATTTTTCCTACGAAAGTAGTGGCGAAAGTAAAACGCGTAGGAAACAGTAGTTTTGTTATTATTTCTTCGCAAGAAAACTTATTTTGCATAATTATTATACGTAATTTACAACTTTGATGCATTTAATTCGTACATTTAGGTCGGTTTTATAGAGTGATCAAGATTCAGTCAAGATTTCAGGAAAAAAGATAACAATTTCTCTAAACTAACCTGAACTCGAATACACAGGTATGTTAGTTTAACTCAAAAACCTTAGTTGGCGATTTGAAATTCAAAATTTGATGACCAAATTACTCTAAACTTTAAAGTCTGAAGTTAGTCTTCCCTGTTGAAAATGACGGGTCTGAAATTCACCCGCTCAAGTACGGTTTGTGCACCATTTATACCCGCCCAGATCCGTCATTTTCAATAGGGTTACTTTATGCAATTGTAGCGAAATGCAAGTTTTCAGCAAAATTTAATTGACAAATCAAATGCGCTGAAAATAGAAGAGATTGGTTAATTTAATGTTGACAGACTTAGGAATCGCCAACATTGCATAATGAAACGACTAGCTTAATATTTAAATTGGTCAATAAAAATTGCATTGAGCAAAATTTGAATTATTTTAAGCAAAATATTTCCAATTTTTATTTTGTACTTTTAGTATGGGATAGATCAAATCAAAAATATGACGTGATAGAGTAATTTGAGCAACATATTTAGAACGCAAAAATTCTTAAAGATCACTCAAAACTTCCAGTCAGAGCAAAAATCATCTTTTTTAGTCCTGCGTAATATGCTTTAATAAAAAGAACAAAAAATCAATATTGAGTAAATCATAGCACTTAAAAATACTAAGCTACTAAAACATATACATATTTGGTAATTAATAATTTTAACATTAAACAAATCACAAATAAATAAATGTTACTTAAAAAAACATTGGAAAAAACACGAAAAAAAAAACTATAAATTCAAATAACCAATTTCTTTTATGGGCTCTTAATGTGTAAGGCAGGAATTTTTTACGACAATATCATTTCGAAAAAAAGCACAAACCCTAAATATATACGCTATTTCAAATCAACTAAACGACATTTCGTCATTTGGACAGCACTGAATGTACATGCAAAAAATATGTGATATGTGAAAGCAACAGTTGCTAAAATGTATAACAATCGTTACCAAATAATTCAAAATAACTCTATATAGTATACTCAGTAAATACGTGATAGTGACTCCTGCTTAAAGCGCCTTCCCTACGCTTCGTTCACCGCAACCTCTATACTTCGCCTTCCCTCTTTACGTTTCGTTCCCCGCGCGGTCTATACTTTAAAAATGATTCACTATCACGTATTTGCGGACTATACTCTAGTTATAGTATAAAACTACTTAGCAATCATTACTAAAATACATTACAGTTAAAATGATTTATTTTTTTTACCAGTGTAGGACTTTTCTTGGGGTCACTAAAAACATTGATTAAAGAGGAGTTAATCAACCAATACAACGTTTTAATAATACTTCATAAACATTTGATAATAAAATAAGCTATAGAGTTTCTATATATTTAAGAATAATTATAATATTAAGAATAATATTAATAATAATTCATATTTTTTCAAAATAAATGCCAAAAAATTAAATGAAACGACAAAAAAATGATTAACTAGTATACATAATGGTTTTGAATAGCGTATAAAGTCTTCACTTGCGCGAATTTCTGATTTTTAATTTTTGATATTTCATTCATCTTTAAAATAATAAAGGATAAAAATTGAAAAAGAAATTGGGTTTGGGAAAAATGATCTTTCATATATCTTTACTATTGCACGCATAGTAACAGCTTATTTACACTACCATGCGATCTCGCTTTTATATGCTGTAGAATAATAAAATAAAACAGCTATATATTTTTCTAATTTTCGCTTTGTACGATATGCCACCAAAATTTTTCTTTCATTACTTTCAGACGTCAAAATTAATTATAAAGGTTGGTTTTAATAATTAACACTAAACTAAGAATTTGACTAATGAAAGGTCAGATATATTTGTCACATTTCATTGGTTAAATTCTTAGTTTAGTGTTAAATCAACCGATATTTAGGAACATTTAAACATAGAAAAAAGGAAAAATTAAAATAAGCCGTAAAGATATGCAACGCTACGCATTCCATTATATATTATTCACAGTAAATGGTATATTGCAAAATCAAATACTTGAAAAAAAATTGTTTCAGAAAAAAAAATAAAGAAAAAACAAAAAAAATTTAACAATTTTTTTTTATTTCCCTTTTGCGAAAAAAGATATATTTAAAAAGTGAAAATAAAGAAAAAAATAATTTTCATTTTTTTTTTGTTTTCTTTTTGCAAAAAACGAAAAAAAAATTGAATTTTATATTTTTTAAAAAAGTTTAACCCCCCATAACTTTTCTGTTGTTGTGGGGGGTACTTTAAAAATTGGTAGAAATGATCTTTATAATGAAAGTAATTTTCCCTGAAAAAGTTATGTTAATCGGAATTTTCTTTCAGCTTTTTTCGATTTTTTTAAGTGGCGCTGTGAATAATATAACAACGAATCTAATTCACGCAGGTAAAATAAAAATCAATACAAGAAAAGTATTGATAAAAATTAAATAGATGCAGATTCATAGTAAGTTCAAAAATATAAAAAGTACGATTAAAATTATTTTTTATTCGATTGATTCTAAAAGCGATACTTTTTGTTTATGTTTTACGGGCGAAAAGTTGAACTTTGTGGCCCTAGGGCCAAAAAGTTTGTTTCGCCCGCTAACTAAAACTTGTTATTTTTAAGCTTTTTAAAAGAAAATGCTTTACCTTTACTGTAATATTTATAAAGAAATATGACCTTTTGGTCACTTTAGGTCTTGACCAGATACAGTTATTATAATCATTTGACACAAAATAAAAATTTCTAACTGATTAACCTGTATTCATTCACTAAAATAAATTAAAAACACAACATTTCAATTGAAAAAACAATTTCAATATTTATAACGGTTTCAGAACTATTATTATTTTCATAACAGAAATTAACAGAAATTAATCACCAAGCTATAGCTTTTTTAATTTGAAAATTAAACCGCACGCAAAAGAAACGATTCAATTGTTTTTTTAGCGATTTTATTGGATAGCAATTTGTCATGGATAAGACAAGTAATAAAACAGTAAAAAGAAATGTTTTTTTGCAATTTAAAATTAAGTATATTTTAATAATTTATTAGATATAATTAGTAACAATCGAATAAAAAATATTGTATAATACACGCGCAAAAAGTTAAATTTCAATTTCGTAGGTTTATTACCCTCGTATTATAAATAACTATTTTAACCAATCAAAGGAAGTACAATTTAATGAACTAACTCCAGAAACAAAATAGGATAATTTCCAGGATAATTTTTTGTAAACTAGGTCATTTTATTTCCTTACGGTTCTTAAATCATCTTTATTAAATTGTCGCAGTAAAAATTTAAAATAAAAATAATTAAGAAAATGACTTCCATATAATTGCATCAGTTCACGATAAAAATTAAAATATACACATTGATCATTTAAAAACGACCCACCCCAAATATCTCGCAAACGAAGCAAAATATAATAATTAAATAAAAAGTTAATTTTTTTTTCTGTGGATCGTTTTCAAATGACCACCCTGTATATTTCTTAGTTGTCAAAATATAAAAAAATTAAAAAGCTACCGGCCAACCGATCGACTTTTTTTTGGCTCAATTTTTTTTTTGCATAAAACCATAAAACTGAAATGAGTAGTATTTTGGTGCCTTTTTTGTTGTAGCCCAGCAACTATAGCGTTTCTTGTTTTTCAGGAAAATCACACAAAATAGCTAACTCTAATTTATTTTAACATACTCTCAAATTTAAAAGTTAAAAAAAAATATTTAACGGTCACAGAGTTTATAGAAAACCTGAAAACCTTATTAAATTGAACAATAATTTGAAAGTTACTGTTTCAAAGAATCTAAATAGGTAAAGATGTACAGGACACTTGTTATGTAATACCTATGCTATGTTTTATGTATCAGACATATACTAAAAGCGAAAATTTTTACATATCTGATACGTGCTTTGCGCTTACTGGAAAGTTTCATTTGTATATTGAAAAAAAAACAAGTTAAATAGACAGGACAATGCGTGCGCCGACAAGAACTTGTCGGCGGCGGCGTTTTACTGTTTTTTTGCCGGCGGCGGCGTAACTAGTCGGCGCGACTAAAGTTTAAAAAATATATAAATATTTGTATATCCTTTTAATTAATTAATTATTAGCCTTTGATTTGTCAGGAACATTTAAAAAAATGTATTTTATTTTAGAAAGAAAAATACAAAAAACTATTTCCCCTTAACTTTTTCAGTCACGCCGAACAATTTTATCGGCGGCGGCGCAAAATATTTGTCGGCGCCGGCGGCGCGCACCTCTAGACAAGACACCCAAACTCATTTTGCCAATGATGGCGATTTGTGGCAAAAGATTTTTTGAATATCGTTTTAAAAACAATCTAAGTTTGAGTTTTAAAATATAACGGAATAAAAGTAAAAACTATATACTTATTTTTTGCCCATTTTTTTTTTATATTTACGCCTGGGTCTGAAGTGGTTAAATCAATAGCACTGCGTCATTATTAAAGTAAAATATAAAAAAAATAAAAAAAAATAACTATTGATAAAAAAATATCAAATTGCTACAAATCAATAAATTTAAAGGTGAAAGAAATATACCTAATTGTTTTTGATAATGCATATCAAGTCACACAAATTACATACACTTAAAATCAGATGCAAAGTTTCTTTTGCAAATTTAAAAACACACAATTCTTTTGTTTTTGTTCAAACGCGATTTACCGCATGGTTGTGAATGAGCCTTAGAGTGGGCCTAAAACAGATTTTTCGAAGATTAAAATGTAATAGTGCTCAAAAGTTTTGGTTAATTTTTATTGGATCACAACTTTGCGACTATCCACTTTAATTTTTCGAAAAAAGGAACTTGAGCCTTTGGATAAATGTCAAAGGGATTTAAATGACCAATAAATAAGTCGTAAGAACATGAAATTACAGGGCAGCAATTCAAATCTTAAACATTACTGCTAATAGCTCATGATACGCTGAAAACAAGTTTGTTTTCAACTTTATAATAGCTATTTTTTATTTAATCATTAGTTTATGTGAGCCATAATGATCATTTTAAGGCTCTTTCCAAAAATTAAACTATTGATCTAACAAGTATCTTTTTTTTACAATGTAATAAAATGAGACACATTTTATGGCCCAAATTTCATGACCCTTAAAACTCCCATAAACGAACTATGAACTAAAAAAATGGCTATCAGGAAGACGAAAAAACTTGCCAGCGCACTGTGTAAAACAATACAAACATTCATTGAATGTCACAGTCTGGATATGATTGGCTAACTATGCTAACCAGTATGAGTGCACTGGGGCAAACAGGGACTGGGCTACGTGACAGGGGGCAATTTCCCAGAGTGCAGTGTGGCAGAATGGTCGTCGCTCAATTGAACCCTTACCTTGTTACCAGAGTATAAAGTGTTACTATTGGTGGTACCTGGGCCAGATTTAGGCGTTCTGGGACCACTTACTGGAGTGGAACGCGGCACGCTGGCACTGGTCTGGTCGATTTTCTCCCCAGGAGGCCTCGGCAGTCTTCTACGCAGCCAAGCGTGTCTCAAGGCCGTACTGGGCGTCATTCTGTAGTCGGGATCCCATTCCAAACACCGTTTGATGAAATCCAGGAACCAAGGGTCATCACAGCCCTTTAGCGCTCGCTTTAAGTCCTTTGAGCCCGGGGGGCCTCTAGGTTTACCCCTTCGGCTCAACCCTCCGCTAAGTACGACGGAACCGTTAGCTAGAGTGGAACAACTACAGTATCTAGGTATGCCTTTGGAGCTGATGAAATTTTTGGCGCGTTTTGATTGATCTAATAATTTTTGTGGTGGCATGCCTAGCAGCTCCATTATACAGGCGAGCTGGTCGGCCTCGTCTTCACCGGGAAGAAGAGGGAATCCGGTCAATAACTCGGCCAGAATACAGCCCAAGGACCACATGTCAATGGGCATGCCGTAGCGGGCCCCGAGGATGACTTCTGGGGCACGGTAAAATCTTGACTGTATGTATGTGTACACGCGGTTTTGTACGTAGCATGAGGAACCAAAGTCAATAACCTATAAAAACAGAAAATTTTATTATAAGTAAGAATATTTTGGTTTCCAATGTTAAGTGTTTTTGAGTCACTAACATACGACACTCTTCTACAAAAAAAGCCTATGAATTATTATATTTTGCGAAAAAAACGATATACAAGGTGATTCTCCCAAGTCAAATCACACATTTTATGGCGTTATTATCAATTATCATCTTCACATTATCAGTCGTGAGACTGGTTTGAGATAGCCCACATTCTACCCTATCCATAAAAAAATCTTTAATTTCCCTAAAATTTCTACACCCTACATTCTTTGTTATTCGTGAGCAGTATTCCATGCCAGACAGTCCCTAATTTTCTTCTAACTCTAGCTTTTCAAAATGTCCTTGCTATCACTGTTTATGTTTTTCTTCAATTCTCTCCTTTTTGAACCAATATTATAGGTACACTTTTTCCTAATTATCTCGTTTTTTAACCGATTTGCGGATATTAAAGAATAGTTTAATATCCTTTATATAAAATATAAATATTAATAAAACATTTAAAACTTGTTCAGTCTATAGACTCTATAGTCTATATATATATAGGGTTTACACTGACTTATAAATTGTTTTAATAACTTATTTAATGATGCAAAACAAAAGAGTGATATGTCTTTTGCGAATTACCCTGCGAATTACTGTACAGTCTGTACATAGTATTAAATGCAAAGCATTTCTTATCTTTACAGCTTTTTATTAAAATAGTTATATAGCATAGCATAGATAATGTCCACTGTGATTATAAAATAGGTACAACTGGAATCATTGATAAGCAACTGATTCACTAGTTTCGTTTCAATTACTATGAAATATGCAATATTTATATTCATGAAATACTTAGGTAGATAGTAAAGTAGTAAAGTAAAGTAAATAAAAGTCCATAAGGAACAAACAGGCTTACAGGGCTACACCGCGCGCCTAACCTAGGGTTAAGTAGTAAAATCTGCCGAATGAAAATATTTTGAAAAAAATGCTCCTCGCTACCAAAAATTAAAAATTTTTAAGACATCATCGCCCCAAAAAAAAACAAAAAAAAATTGCCGACTGACCTACGATTTTTCCGACTCGGTCGTTTCGTGGGGGGTGTGACACCCAACACTTCCCTTCAGATAGCCACTGGTTGTGGGGTTTAGCTAACATTACATAATTTCGGTAAAATTTCGGATTAGGGAATTTAGGCAAGATTTCAAGATGCACATTTTGTAAGATTACAGGATTATGATAAGATAAACTAAATTTTAGGGATTTTGCCAAGGCAGATTCAAACTGATTTTTTATGATGGAGAAAACAACAATAAAACAATTTAATTGGTTGTTTTATATGAAATGAATTACTGATACCATACCCTGTTTACACATGGCACTAACTACCAGGATTTATAACTCCTCTATTAACACGTTGGCTGCCGTTGACGCATACGTGGCGTCATCTGGGGCTTTGGGGGGCATTATAACCAACAACGAGTTAATCTCTCTTTCTCTAAAACAACTAGAGGGAAAAAGATAGATTGCTATCGGGATTTATAAATCGCGGTAGTTGGCGCTATGTGTTAGCAAGGTAATATATTTTACAAGTATGTATCAATTTTTATTTTATGAGAAAAAAATCAATTAGAGTGAAATGTCTTACCTTAAGTCCACTTCTCCCCTGTTGTTTTAGTAACACATTTTCAGGTTTCATGTCACAATGAATAATTTTGTTTCTATTTAAAGCATCTAAACATTGAAGTAAAGAATGGCTGAATTTTCTAACAAGTTGTAAACTAAATCCTTGAAACTTATTTTTTTTAATAAGTTCATAAAGATTAATGGATAATAGTTCAAAAGTTATACACATATGATTTCGGAAGGTGAAGGAATCTAACATGTGAATAATGTTCATTGTGTTGTCTTTGTCTTGCTTCCTAAGATGTTCCAGAATTCTAACTTCTTCTTGAGCTTGACGATGAAAGCGTTTTTCATTTCGTACCATTTTTAGGGCTACATGCATGTGCTTTTTGTGGTCGTAGGCTTTAACTACTTGACCAAAGGAACCTTTGCCAATAACTTTCAACACTTCATATCTATAGGCAACATGATCATGAGGAATGTGTATGTATGAGCCTTGGTCATTGTCATAATCTGAGTTATTTGGGTCACCAATAATTCCCGGCCTTTTCTTAGCATTAGCACCAATAAAATATATAAATGGATAGTTAAATATTTCGTGATGTTCATATGGGGTCAATTTATTCATATACAGCTTCATAACTTGTTCAGGTGTTGCCACCATAGTGGTTTTTCCTTTACACTCAGTTGTTGCAACTGCAACAGTTGAGGGCGGTTTTGCTTGAACTGGTCCTGCCATGCTGCTTCTGGCAATGTGTGGTTGTATGCATTGCAAAGCACATGAGCCAACAGATGATAGGTCAGGAAGGCCAGCAGAGTTGGCGGAAGAGGCAGTGGACGCGGCCGTAGGACTCTGCTCCTTCATCTGGGTCTTGAGAGGCGGCAGACTGCCGCCCCCGCCTTCGATGTACGAATGTGATGAAACCGGAAACAACTGTGTTCGAGACATCGGCATTTTCACAGAATTGACCACTGCAACGCTAGACATCTCTAGACCGAGATTCCGAGAGGTTGATGGCCCATCATTAGAGCGAGCCCGACCACCCGTGTCCGTACAAATATCGCCGAGAACTCATTCACGCACCACTAACAAGCTAAAAGCACGAGCTCTTAATTTTTCTTACTACCTGTGCTGCTCGCTCACCCAAAAGGGTTGATGGCTTTGCAATCAGTTCACACTACCTGTTTTCGTCAACATCTCACGCATATTATGTCACTAAAAACGCCATCCTATTCGTTTTCGTTCACTCCAAGGGCCCACCTTCTCCTTAGGTTTATTTTTATTCAGTAAAAAACATTGTAATTGAAACAAAGAGATTTTGGTTATTTTACAGCCATATTTTCAGACAATTGTCAACTGTGGCGCTTCGGTCGCAAACGTTCGTTCAACATCGACACTAATCGTTTCTTGTTTGGGTAGGACACTCACCCCATTGGATTACGTTTACAGCGTTGCCAATAGTAACACAATTATTTTATTTGTACTACTATTTCATATTTACTACACAGCAAAGTATTATTCATGGAGGAAGATGGAGTCACTATGTGTATACTTTTCAAGCAAGAAAACGAGAACAGCGCGCGAAATGTTTTCTATTCTAGCACTGTGGTGGGGATTTTACAGATCCGGACTCTTAGTAGTTTTTATTATTTTTGAATATTTTTAATTTTTAAAAATATAAAATTTTTATTTTTACTTTGGTACTTTTTATTTTTTAATACTATACATTTCTATTGTAAGTTAATTTTCTTTGAATACGATCCTCTCTTGTTGATTACTTACCTATGAAACGTAATATCTACGTTTTCCTTATTACTTTTTACTGGATACGTTCTGCACCCACGTAAGGCACAAGATGCCATTTTTTTAAATATATTTAAATAAAAAAAATACCTTTAAAAACCTTTCAAACACTAAAAACAACCAATATAACCTAACTTTTCAAAATTCTAGCACTAGAGTGCTAAGCACCGTGCCGTCGAGGGTCACGCGATAGCGACTTGATCTTCCTCCAGGGTATTATTGTACACTAGCGTCTACGTCCCAAACGCAACTCGGTCTTTCGCGCTGTTGCCAAATTGTGCAGATATATTGAATCTTTGGTTTTTGGTTGTTTTGGTGTTTTTTTTTTGCAAAGACCAAAGATAAATTAAATTGTACAATTTAGCAACAGCGCGAAAAACCGAGTTGAATGTGGGACGTAGACGTTAGTTTATAGGCTTGTTCGAGATTCGAGTTCAGAACTGGTTCTGACCAATGGAGGTTTAATCCTTATTACCATGTGACTTTAAATAACCAATAAACATTAGTCCAGAACTGATTCTAGCGTATCCCGAACAAAGCTTATAATACGGTATTGATGCTTACTTAGCAACACTGTTACACAGGAGATGGAGAGGTTAACAGCTAACAGCCGATTTTTTTTGGGGTAACCGCGTGTAACCGGGTTAGACGAGTATTCATTTTTTTTTTATTTTAACTCGTCAGTTAAACAGAGAGCAAAATTATTTCCCCTTATCCGGTTGCCCAAAAAAATCACTTATCAGGTTAAAATAACCCCTAGGAGACGCATGCCTGCAGACGCGGACTGGCTTCTTGAGGCCCGCTAATAACCCCCCTCCCCCCGAGATCCAGAAAAAAATTAAAAATCACTGGAAAATTGTTTTGTCCTTTAATATTTGTAGAAATAGATTACCAAAGTTTGAAGTTAAAAAAATTGCGAAGGCTCAAAGCCTTATACCCGTCCCAGAAAAAAATACTGGCTACGCCCTTGCCTATTATTTGTTTATGAATGTTTTTTTTTTTAAATTAGCATGAACCGGTTATTCTAAATACTCGTAACCGGTCACATAAAAACGGTTTTTTCGTAATAACCGGTTATGATCGAAAAACCGGTTCCGAGTTCTCCATCCCTAAAGCAGAAGGAGTTTGTTTTTGACAGACGTCATTGTACAAAAAGGAGGCCGGTTTTATTGTAAAAAAACATAAAAATCATTAGTAAAATCAGTAAAAAGACATAATTAATGGCCCACTGTACTAGACTAGGTCGCTATGAACGCGCTAAAAGTGAAACATTAGATGGAAGATGTAGTGTAAACAGCATGAAAAACGAGTTCAGAAACGTAAGTTTTTTTCCAAGCTTCGTTTTTTAATAGGTACAATTTAATGTTATAGTTACGTTGAAATTGTTTGACTTTCCATGGAAACTCCATTTTTAAGGTTGGCTAGTAAAAAAATCTGACAGCAGTTTAACATATCAGTTAACCTTAAACCATAGTGTTTTTCTCACTTCTGTTTATTTAAATATTTCATATTTCAGAAATTCTTTAATCGTTTGAGAACTGTCCGCAGCAAGAGTGTCGATAGATTCCGTCAAATCTGTGTAGACCATGGATATGATATTGAAGTTAAGTCAGTGTACGAGCTAAGAAATATGCTATCCCAAAATACTGAAGCATCTGCATTGCTAAACACGGAAGAAATCAGTGAAGTAATCAAACAAATTGAAGATGAAATGCGTCTTGTTGAAATTGAAACTCAAGCTGAAACATATTTACAAGAGAGTAACAAAGAGACAGAGACTATTTTATCAACCCTAATGAATACTTGTTTTATGTGTCAGTCTTTAACTGAAAATTTAAATTCTATTTGCATAAGTTGTCAGCATGTTATAAATTCTAAGGATTTTCAAATTCAGTTTTAGATTTACATGACCAGTGTTTACTCTAGCAGCCAGTTCTAAAATCAAAATGGATAGTTGTAATTGAATATGTGGGTAGTAGCTATTTTTTGTTGTGATAACCTATAGGTAGTTAAGTAATAAATTAATAAAATAATTGCCATAAAATTAAAAAAAAAAATTGCATGTGGCCCTAAAGAGGATTGCCTATAATAAATAGTAAATAATAATTAAATTCTGAATGTCTTCCCAATGGAATCAAAAATATAATTTAAACAATTTTTTTAAAGGAGGCAAGATTAAAATGTTACATCCTTGATGACCAAATGACAGACCCAGAAACGAGCCCAGAAATTTCCCATCTGCTTGGAAAAATAAAAAAAAAGGAATTGCTAATTATGTTTTAAGTTACTATTAATTAATTAAAATTTAAAAATTTCCCTTGCAAAATAAAAATTATTTTGATTTACAGCCTTAAACATTATAAATTATAATTTTGCTTTTGTTGGAAAATTCTAAATATTTTTAAGTCTGTGTCATTGAGGTTTCTAAAAAAATTTGCATGTGACACCAAAGGGAATTGCTAATAACATTAATAAACAATTATCAAATTTTGAAAGTTATCTTTGTAAGTAAATTTTTTTATGGAATAGAGTTTTATAAAGTTAAATTCAGATTTATTTTTATTTTCGCAAATGTAATAAAAAATCCTTGGAATTACCCCTGTTAAATTTAAACACTGTAATTTTCAACATTATTTTTGCCATTATTACAATAACTTGCAGATGATTGTATCCACAGAGTTCCAATTCAGCACAGATTTTATTTTAAATATAATTATTACATCAGCACTTAGTACTACTGAGAGTGCTGATGTTGAAATATTCGCCAAAAAGTCAAAAACTATGTTTTTTTCATATTTCTCGACGTTTTAGACCTTTCTGAGTCAAAATCAGTAAAAAAATTTTCGTCTGTAAACTCAATAACTCCATTTCTAAATAAGATATTAAAAAGCGTTTTTTTTCATAGTGTTTCTTATCTTATCTTATCTTATTCAAAAAGCTGATTAGATTTTGGGGGTAAACAATAGGGGGTAAGAATGGGGTAAAACTCCTATTTTTAGCGTTTTTTGGTTATAATTAAGGCAATTATTATTGTATTTTATTAATTTAGCACTTATATGAAAGATAATTTTAAATAGGTCAAAACATATTACAAACTATTTCTTCCTAAAATGCATTGTTTTCGAGATATTGGCGTTTAAGCAGTAAAACGTTTTTTTAGCATAACTCATTTATAACCCGATTTCAAAAAATTATATTTTAAATGAAAGCCCTATAAAAAATTTTATATAGTTTTTTGCTAGAATGTAACGTTTTGGAGATACAGACTTTGAAACTTTAATAAATTATGCAGGTGTATTAATAGTTGCCTATTCACTTGATCACACAACTTTCCTTTTCATAACATTTCAAATTAGTGCCTAGTACCAATGTTTTGACAAGGTGCTTGCAACTAATCAGCTGGTTTAAAATAAAATTGTAAAAATAAATATCACAATAAGTAGAGAATTTAAGTCTAGTTCAAATCTTTTAAAAGTTATTGCATCATATGTTTTTATTTTTAAGTCTGATTTGCTGCCGGAAAGTATTAGATTCTGTTAAAAAATATAGCTATATTTGCAAGCAACAAGCTATGAATAAGATCAGATATATGTTGACATAAGACAACACCCAAAATCCACTATACCATTACCTCTTGGACTTTTTTCTTGAGGGTATTTTTTTGGGCGCAATTTTTTCTGCAGGGGCGCCAAGTCTGGTAAAAACTGTCAGGGGCAAAGCTTTTATTTTTGTGAGGGTATTTTTTTGGGCGCCAATTTTTTGTTGTAGGGGCGCCAATTTTTTTTGTAGGGATGCCAAGTTATTTTGGTTTGTACCCCCCCCATAGAAGAAAAACATCTACGCCCTTGTGGCAGAGACCTCGGTCGTTAGTCCATTGGAAAATTTTCAGTAAATATTATACATTATTATAATTTGAAATTCCCTGTATAGTGTAGAAAGCTATGTGAGGGGCAAAGAAAGGAGAGGAGCACTTTAGTGTATATATTTGTTTTTAACTTTTGAAAGGTCTACCATGTGCAAAATAATTTTAAAACCCTTGATTTTTATTGTACTGTACAGTCCTTTTCAACAAAAATATAAATTTAAAAGTAAATTTCTCTGTAATATTAAATAGGGAACATAAAAATTATTTAATCAGCTGACTTTTTAATAAAATCCCGTGCCTACCTATTTTCAGTCTAAAGCAGCAAAAGCTGCATAACTTTTACTTTAAAAACTTTTCAGTAAAAAGTAACATAAATCTAAATATTTAGGATATTATTTCAGAAGGTTTTATTGCTTAACTTGACTTAACAAAAATATAAATATTTATCACAACAGGTCTTATAATAATAAAGACTCCCAGTCTGGATTTAAAGTGTATCTGTTTTGAATTTGTCCTAAAACAGCACTTTTTGATCTTTCCGTTTGATTATCTTGAATGGATATAACTTCCTGCAACAAAATATTCAAAATCAAATATCTTAAACATCAGCTAATAAAAAAATATACAAAACGTCGGTAAATATTTTTAATTGCTCATAGGAAGTCCTGTGTTTTATTCGGATTTTTTTTTTGAAAATTTTTATTTTTTTTATATGAACTATAGTTATATATATATATAGGGACATAATTTTTTGTTAGCAGCAGTATTTACCTCTTGTAATGTTGATAAATTACTGGCTTCCAAATTATAAATAACAGATCCAATGTGTACTTCGATTTTACCCGATTTTCTGATACAAACTTTGCCCAAACTGCCTTCCACCATATCATCCAATGAGTAATCATGTAACTGTTTATCATTGGGTTCATCACTAAGGCCTTTACCAGCAAACGAATCTGGAAGCTACAAAAAAAGGGTTTCTAGACAACCATACTTGAAAGTATATTTGAACTGTTTTGCAATAACATGTTAACCGACATTGTGAAATCGTCAGGTTAGAGTTAAAAAGTTTTATGTGCACAAAAAAAATGTAAGTAAATCGATTGATCGACTTGAGCTATTTAGACAAAATCAAGTTCTATAACTGGAAGGTCCTTATTGTTTTTGAAAATACTTCCCAAAGAAACAAAAAGTAGGAGGTAAACTTCTAAAAAATAGAAAAAAAACTGAAAGACAAGACGGAATGACGTATTTTTTTCAGGAAAAATTACATTATAAGGATCATTACTACCAATTTTAGGAAAACAAAAATCCATTAAAAAATTAAAAAGTTATAAAGGCGGAACTTTATTTTAGAAAAATAATAAAAACTTACGTTCCAAATGGTCAAATTCGGGTTGTAATCACTTATGAAATCATCGCCCTTTAAATCATCTGGAATATGATACATCGTCTGTATGTTCACTAAAAATTACAAGCAGCTATTAACTTTTTTATTTTTTTTACTAATTTAAGACTTTCCTTGGGGAATGTAAAATAAAAGTTTTTGCCGGCACTTCAAAGATTTACTTGGCGGCACAAATCCACTGCACTGGACTTTTTACCACTATGCATAGGTATACATGTATACCTATCGTCAGGTTAGAGTTACAAACTTCTTAACTTTAACCTGACAATATGTTAAAATTTACATATCTCCACTCTATCTTGATTCAAGATTCTTGAAAATGTACAGCCCTATAAAAAATTTCAGATTCAAACGGATAAAAAATAAAATATTCTTAACCTGTTTGAATTAGTTTGAAATTTGCAGCAAATTATTAATATTAATCTGTTTCAATTCGTTTCAATTAGTTAACCTGTTATAATTTGCATTTGCTATTTCAATTTAATTCGTTTTAATTTGCATATGCGGAATATCCTGTTCGTTTCTATTTGCAAATGCGTAACATATTTTAATTCGTTTCTTTTCGCATATGAGGAATATCATTTTTAACTAGATACTATTTGCAAATGCATAACATGTTTTAATTCGATCCTATTCGCATATGCGGAATATTATTTTCAATTAGATACTATTTGCAAATGCGTATCCGATTTAATTAGTTTGTATTTGCATATGCGGAATATCATTTTTAATTAAATACTATTTGCAAATACGTAACATGTTTTAATTCGTTTCTATTCGCATATGCAGAATATCATTTTCAATTAGCAACTATTTGCAAATACGTATCTGATTTAATTCGTTTGAACCTGTTTGAATCCGTTTTTGTGAATTGAAAAGTCATTTTCCATTAGAATTTGCGAATTGATTCGAATTCAAACACATTAAAAATAAAATATTTTTAATCCGTTCGCAGATGCGTATTAAAATTTTGAATTGCTTCTCACCGACGTTTGCATAAAAGAAGTCGATGTAAGCTTATCTAGATGTTTGTAAAGTAAATTAGCGAAAGGAAATGCTTTGCCGCGGCCTGGGCCGCGGTCTTCTTTAGACCACGGACTCGGCAACTTTTTACCTACATATAGCATAAAGGTCTCAAGATATGCTAAGACCTTCCAATTTCACATATCTAACTGTTTGAACCTGAATCCGTTTTTTTTGCGAATTGATTCGGATTCAAACACATTAAAAATAAAATATTTTTAATCCGTTTTAATTCGCAAATGCGATTCCAAAAACGGATTCAAACAAATTCAAACAGTTAGATTTTATTTTCAATCTGTTTGAGCCCGAAATTTTTTATAGGGAGGGCAGTGACTAGAAGGGTGCAGGGGTTGCTAAAGCTTATAAGCCTACCCTGAACTTGGTTTGTATAGTGGTCCAAGCATAAACAAAATCAAAATTCATTATTCAGTTTTTTTTTTAAGTTATCTTTATCTTCAAATTTCCAAAAAAAAACTGCATGCGGCCCTGTAGATTACAATTAATGTAGTCAGAATCAGGCAGGCCCCTGTGACAGTCAAAATATTTAACAGAAATATGTATCATGGGAAAATTGTAAACGGTTATAGAATAATAATAAAATTTTAGTGTTAGGAAAATTATTAATATTTTCGCCTATTGAACATAATCACAGCCTTGGAGCCACAGCCACAGGTCATACTATGCCCAAGAATTTTTATTAAAGGGTTTTATAAAATAATTTGAAATTGTTTTTTTTCGTGATTTTTAAAGTTTCTGTTTTTGTAAATTTACAAAAATGGTAATAGCGCTCATTATATTACACCCTCTGGGCTGAACCCCTCGATTTTTCCTGTTACTGCCCTGAAATGAATAGTCTAGAAAAAATATAAACATGCTAATTGAGTTGTAATGTGGAGCTTGACATTTTTGTGGGGACCATAGTAAAATAGTATATAACATTGCCTTTAAAACGGTTTCAGAGTTTATAGCTCTGTGGCGCAAATATTCAGTTAAAAAAAATCAGCAATACACAATCCCTAGTAACATTGATCTTGGGCAAGTTTCTTGACCTACTCTTGCGCGAAAAACGCTAGAGTCCATGAGCGCGAACCTTTCCCTTGTTATTTTTCTTGCTCAAGAATCTTGAGGCAGACTTGCTCAAGACTTGACAAAAATTGTTACTTATGACATAAAATAAATAAATCTTGTCTTACAGAGCATAAAATTTTAAGTGTGAGACACCGTTTTAAAGGAAATTTATCGTATTATTTACTATGGGTGCCACAAAATCACTTATTATATGCCTTTGTAAACAAAAATAACTCATTAAAGAAAATTTCTACATACCTACTCAGAAGAATGTAATAAAAGAAAAATGGGATGGTTTTTACGCAATTGGTTGTGTTTCAAAACACTTGAAAATGTCTTAGGTTATATTATATAACAAACTCTGGAGAGAGATCTTTACCGGATTCCCAGTAATACTTTTGCCATTATTGCAATAACTTGTAAATGCTTGTATTTACAGTCTTCAAATGTGACTCAAACTTTACTTTAAAGAATACAAATAAGCCCAAAGACAAGGGAAAGCCTCCAAAAACAATTGCCCTGGTGGAAAATAACGTTTGGACTTGAACGTTAGATAAATGTGGTTTGAATGTTGGACGCCTAACTAGGGTCTAACGTTAGAATAACATTTATCTAAAGTTAGAAGTTGTTCTAAACGTTATATAAACGTTATTCTGACGTTAGACAACTAACGTCAGAATAACGTTTATTAGGACTAGAACTAATTAGGACTTCTAACTTTAGAAACCGGGACATTTATACAATAAATACGCGTTAGAAAAAACGTTTATCTAACGTTAAATTTCTACTAGGGTGTATAACTGAATTCCTTCCAGGAGGAATATCATGAAAGTTCATATGGGAATTCCAAAAACCGCATTAAATCTAATTAAAAACTTCCCTTGAAATATTGTGAAATCCCATGTAACAGTTACATTGTAACTTGATGAGTAAGTGAATATGAAACTTCATCAGGAATTTAGAAATTCAAAAAACAATGTATCTTCATGAAAAAACATATGGTTTTCATCAGCACATTTGGATTTCCAGATATATATATCTGGGAATTCATAATATTTCAAGAATTTTATAGAAGTAAATTTAGCTTTTGTGATAATGAATGCCATATTTCCCTTCTCTAGACACAATCATACAAAAGTTATTGCAATGACTGCGAAAAAAATACTGAATTTTCGGTATTTAAATACCTACTGAATTTTTTTTTACTAGCAAAAATGTTCCCTAAGGAAAAAATATGTATAAATAGATACTGAAATTGTTTGCTATGGTTAATATGTAAAATTCGTTTTTTTTTTTAATTATTATGTTTTCTGGGGTAGGTTTTTACTGAAACAAAACCAATTGCATTAAATTTAGTGTTCTAATATTTACATTTGCTAAAATGGTCTTCGTCAATTTCGTCTTTTATATCTTCTGTCTTAATCGCTAATTTAGGTGCTGCCAAAAAAAAAAGAAAAATAATAGAAATAAGTAAAAACTACAGAAAGAAAATTGAATCAAATATTTTTTTTTTCTAAATACCTATTTCCTTTAAATCTTTTCCACACCAGGTTATTGGTGTAAAAGACATTTTTTCATCATCACTGGCATCATCAACACCCATAATATCATCATATACAGAGTCTTCTTCTTTTTTATCTACCTTAAATTTTATAACTTTATTTTCAAATTATTTAAAAATATATACTTAAGGGTGATGGTATCCATACATGACATCACAGAAACTTTGGCTATTTTTGAGTTTGGAGGTCAAGGCTGACATGTGTTTTTTTTTAATAAAACACAGCACCACCTCCCCACTACAATCATGTCAGCCTTGATCTGATCATTCTATCTTCGTTTTCTCTGATTTTTTTATAATCTGAAATGCACTGTATAGGATTGACAAATTTAATTGCTTAAGTGGTGGTAAAATGAGAAATTTGCAATTTTATACCAAGTTTGTCATATGAGGTGAAATTTCTATGGCAAACATTTTTTTTTTAATATAGTTTTTCAAACTGAATTTTTAACAAAGTTATTAAATATCATTTAAAAAAAAAACTATATTATCATTAATTTTGTGTCAAAAATCTTACAAAAATCTTGAAAATCCGTGTTCAAATACTTTTTACATCAAAGATTCTGATTGGAAAATAAGTTTTTAATTACAGATATAACAATACAACATTTTTGCCTAAATTGATACTTATTTCATGTATACAAATGCAACACTGGTGCCCCACAAACCCCAATGAAATTAATTAGCCTTTAACCACAGTCTTCCATTAAATTTGACTGGTCGACTTATTCAGTTTACTAGTTTTTTTTTACATAGGTATACAATTTTGAAAAAAAATGCCAATTTTTTTTATCCCAATACAAGATTTTCCCTGTTATCTGTTATTATAGGGAAGAGTAAACATATATTATTTCACAAAAGGTATGTCTGAAAAGTCTATAATGTTTTGTAGTACTTACCTCCCACTTGTCCTTCTTGATGGTAGGTCTGGTCATCGCAGGGCTTTCATGATCATTTGACTCTCGATATCGAACGCGTTTTTCAGTAGTTTGGGGTGATTTGGCGCAAGTTCCTTCTGAGAATACACCACTTGATTGTACATATCTTTGTTTATTATGATTCTGACCAGAGAATTTACTTCTTTCTTTGCGTTTTTGTTCATTCTTCTTAACAATTCTTAAAAAAATAGAATTAACTGATAATTTAATTACTAATATTTAAAACACTCACTCTTTAGTTTTATCTTTATTGCGGACTGCGTTTAAATTAGGGGCATAAACTTTTTTTTGAACAGCAGGCTTAGATCCTCCTAAACTAAAGTCTCTATTTGGTTTAAATGATTGCAATCGGGACTTATCTTTATTAATAAAATTCTTTAACAAGAATTTACTATCATTATCCATTATAAAATAAAAGAAAACTTATGAAATTTATAACCCAACATTAAAAAGAGAATCTTCTTCTTCTCTTTTCTTTATTGGCGTATTTGCATTTCCACTAGCTACGACATTAGATCATATATACATAGATATGGCATTAATGTTGATTTGTTTTACGTAGAACATATACAAAGCCAATTGTAAACAAACCACTATAGCGGAGAGGTTGCGAGGAGGTGACCAGAAGCGGGAAGGTGAAATCTACCTGGATATAGCAATGCAAACATTTCGGTTTCGCGTGAACTCAAGGCGCATCTATGTATATATGATCTAATGCGTCTACGTCTCAAATGCTTTCGCACTGGTGCCAAATTGTGCAGATATATTAAATCTTTGGTTTTTGGTTGTTTTGGTGTTTTTTTTTGCAAAAATCACCAAAACAACTAAAAACCAAAGATAAATTAAATTGCAGAGTTGCTTTTCATCCGTGAAACGAGTAATATGTACTTTCGGCAAAAATTAGTAATACGTTAAGCGCGTTTAATTTTTAGCATCAAGTGTTTTAGTATTATTTATTTATTTATTTGCTATCTTAGATATGCCCCGGATTCGATTTTATATATTTTATAGTGATTGTATGGAAGATGTGCAGTAAAATGACGAACATGTGATTATATTGGAGTAAGAAAGGAATTTTATGTTTTTTAATCATTTATAATGCTGATAAATTTTGATTTGGAAGCAACTAACACGTGAAGAAGTTTTTATACGTACAAAATTTTTTTTATATACTAGCGCATGTGCAAATATAATAACAAATTAGAAAAAACTGCCTTGGCAACAGCTAACACAACCAATTAAAACAGGAGTTGGCATGGTGAAAAGCCAGACAAGAACCACTCTTGGTGAATTGAGGGCAACTTGCACCAATGATCATTAAACCATCGATGGTTTAACTTTAAACTTGGATTAAATTGACGGCTGACCAATTAGAACGCAGCATTTTTAACTTAAACTCGGTTTAGCTGAGATAATCCCGTACCAAAAGTTGGTGCAAGTGGCCCTGAGTAACTAAGAGGGATCTGGCTAATTATCTCACTGAGAAAAGGCCATAATAAAGGAAGAAGAAAAAATTAAATTGCACAATTTGGCAACAGCACGAAAGACCACAAGGGCCTAAATGAAGCTCTCTGTGCAGGAGTTTGTGTTGTTTTTTTCTTGGTTTGGTCTTTTTTTTTAATGGGGGCCTTGGTTTTCGTTAACGTTGGTTTGTGTTTTTTTTTTGTAAAAAAATGTTTTTTATATAAAATAACATATTGAAAAACGGTCAGCGCATGCGCAGTTTATCAAAACGCTGCATAGAGCTGCACATAGGCGCTCCTCGAAAGACCCACATTCATGGGACGTAGACGTTAGTGGTGTGAAATTATCTATAAATAGTCTCCATAACTTTAAAAGTCAAATCTGTAAACAGCCGGAAAATCCCTCAATTTTATACTGTTATTTAATAATTTATTATATTAAAATAGGTAAGTCAGTCATTTGTATGTATATTTATTATTTGGTTTTTTAAACAAAATCAGATTAATGGTTTTCAGTTGAAAATGTCGGGTCCATCTCATCATTTTATACCAAATATGAACAACCCGCAACAAAATCAAATGCGAAATCAGTTCGGGCCCAATCCATTGCAAAACACAATGCCAATGACACAAAGTATGCAAAACCAAATGCCCATGCAGATAAATAATCAAATGAATGCCCAAATAAACAATCAAATGGGTAATCCATTGATGTCACCGGTTAATAGTTTAAGTAATCAAATGAGCCCTGCTATGGCGGGGACCAATCAGATGCTTGGTCAAATGAATCAGCAGTATAATATGAGTCCACAGATGCAACATCAACCTACAGTTCCTCAACCAATGCCTCAAAGATCAATGGGTATGTAAATTTTACCTTATGTATTTATTTACGGGAAAACCCCACTATAAAAATAAGAAATAAAATACATAGGTATTAAGAACCTAATTACGCTATAATACAAATGCACCTACAATTTAGTTAAAATTTGATGTATAGTAAAAGAAAAAAAAAAGAATGTATATTAGTACATACCGAATTATATATTAATAAGGGAAGATTTAAATGAACTTAGAGAGGGGAAAAAGAGATCTAGTATGTTTAGGTCATTAGCCAATTTCATGGTTCTTTCCAGAGGATATGGCCTTATCTTAATGCTATAATGCATAAAATAAGGGTATAATGCAAAAATATCTTTTCAGGGTGCTTTGGTTACAGATTATGTATATATGATTAATCATTAAGAATAGTATAACCAAAGCACTTCAAAAGGGGTTTTATAAGATATATTTTTATAAAAATCATACATTTACAATGCAGGGGGTTACAAAAAATATTTGTATTTTTTTATTTTCATACCTACTAAAAAAAAAAACTGACCAAGGGTTCCGTTTCTCATTTAAGGTAGGAACCCTAAAATATACATTTTTGCTTTCTGGAAAAAAAAAACTGCCACAAATCAGATATAGAGATAAACATTTAAATTGTATAACATCAAAATGTTGTTTTTTTTTTATGGCAGATTTTGTTTTATTTAGAATTTACAACGGGTTTGCAACATCATGAAATTAACCAAATTAGTCAACAAGCTTCCAATGTCACGGTAACGCCTCCAGTCCAGCCCCAACAGCAGCAACAGTCCAAAGAATTTAACACTGCTTCACTCTGTCGGTTAGGACAGGAAACTGTTCAGGACATAGTTAGTCGGACACAAGAAGTTTTCCAGACTTTAAAAGCAATACAAGTAAGTCAGTTTTTTCCAAAGCTGGCCAAGCTTTAGCTTTCGACTAGATAAAATTAGAATTCAAACCTGGATTTTCCAGTTAAAAGAAGTGCATTTAATTTAACTGGTTAGGGATGACTTGCAGGTGTGATGCAAGGGATTTTTTTTTTTGGGGATGGAAATTTTTTTTCTCAATTAAACATTAAGCTCATCACTTTTTTCATCTGTACCACTCAATTTTCCCAACTAGCAAACTTGATGACTAAAAAAAAAGCTCATCGCCTCTAAAAATTTCTCAACTTTCAATTAAAACCAGCATTTCCAGTTGGTTTGGATATGATAAATCCTGTTAAAGACACTAGCAGGAATTGTTGGTAATAGTCGGGGAGATAAAGGGGATAAAACCTACCAACTTTTGCTTTAGCTTGTTTAATAATATTAAACAAACAATATTATTTGTTTGCAATTTTTTGTGCTAAAATATCTATATAATGAAATCGATCTGTCTGGATATCTAAAACTTGGCATGCATGTCAAAAACCTGGGTCTACTGATGAGAAAAATCTAAAACCCCAAAAAAAAATTAAAGGGGGCCTGTGATACAAAAAAAAAACATTTATAAAATTGGCCAAGGCGTCACCATTGAAAATTTGATGGGCTTGTATATGAGCTTTCCTGTTAAAAAACCGGCTTAACGACTAGTGTACATACATACATGTTCCGTATCGTTGTATTCAAATTTTGTCAGCATATAGTAGTAAGACAAAATAGTTATTTATTTAGGCAAAAAGTTAAATTTCGATTTCGTAGGTTTATTACCCTCGGGCCGGCCCTCGGCTTCTAAAAACCTACTCAATCAAAAAAACTTAACTTTTTGCCCTTGTATTATACTATATTTTTTATTCGATTGTTACTAATTAGAATAAATTATGAAAATAAACTTAATTTTAAATTGCAAAAAGTATTTCTTTTTAGTGTCTTATTACTTATCTAGTTATCCATGACAAATTGCTATCCAATCAAATCGCTAAAAAAACAATTGAATCGTTTCTTTTGCGTGCAGTTTAATTTTCAAATTAAAAAAAGCTATAGCTTGGTGATTAATTTCTGTTAAAATGTGTCTGTTATGAAAATAGTAATACTTCTGAACCGTTCTATGAATATTATAAATATTGAAATTGATTTTACAATTGAAATTTTGAGTTTTTAATTTATTTTAGTGGATGAATACAGATTAATCAGTAAACATATATTCTGAGGTTATGTTATAGAAGATATTTTTATTTTGTATAAAATGATTATAATAACTGTATCTGGTCAAAAAGAACAGTTAGTTCAAGACCAAAAGTGACCTTTAGGGCATATTTCTTTATAAATATTACAGTAAAGGTAAAGCATTTTCTTTTAAAAAACTTAAAAATAACAAGTTAGCGGGTCCTAGGGCCACAAAGTTCAACTTTTCGCCCGTAAAACATGAACAAAAAGTGTCTCTTTTAGAATCAATCGAATAAAAAAACAAAGGTGTTAGGTCGATTTTTACTAATAAGTGAGATATGACCCTCCTAAGGGTACATATGAGAAGGTGTTTTTATTTAACATCTCTGGAACCCCATGAACTACAGTAACAATTTTTTGCACATACCTTTACATTGATAAATGCTATCTTTTATATAATTTTTAGTTTGGTAATTTTAACCAGGGATGTGCAAAATGGTGATATCACTTTTTTGCCCCAAACTTTTTTTGACATTTTCTTAGTAAAATAGTAGAACCAACCGTTTTCGAGAAAATGGCAGTTAAAGAGATTTTTTCACGTTCTGGGCATGAAAAATAGGATCTAAATATTGCGCCAATAAAAATTTTAATAATGCAAGACGATTCTACATCAGAAACTATAAAAAAAGTTCATATACATCTAGTTTCTAAATTCAGTTTTAATAGTACTACCGGGTCTTGAAAAGTAACACTTCCTAAGTGGGCGTAGCTCCCTTAAAATCCATTTGTGGTCATTTGTGTATGAGGACTTTATTCTTTGTTTGCAGCCTCCAAATGGTACTCCACAGTCGTCCAGCCAAAGTAATGACAAAAAAGCCAAAGTACAAGAGCTATTACGGACAATACGCGTATTATTTAAACGTTTAAGACTAATTTATGAAAAATGCAATGAAAATTGTCAACTTCAGGGCATGGAATACACACATATTGAAAGCTTGATTCCATTTAAAGATGAGTTGGATCCAAAACATGAGGAAAAGAAAAATTCTGAAGCATATCGACATGCGTGTGAAGAGAGTAAAGAAGTAATGGATCAAGTAGTCTTCAAAAATAAACAGCTCAAAGATGTTATTGACCATTTACGTCGAATTATTTGGGAAATTAATACCATGTTGACAATGAGACGATCATAGAATATAGTAAAATTTTAATTATTTTTCTTTTAAACATTGAATTTTACCTTTAGGATGTCGGTTTTTTTTCATAAAATAGTGTTTTTTTTTCTTTAAAACTTGATACAATCTCTATAGCTCTTTGATTAATATTTTATAATAAAAAAGTATCCATAGTAATTAGTTTAAACTAAAAAAAGAACAACGGGAGTTACAACTTTTATTGGGTAAAATCAATTAGAAAAAAATTATAAAAATTCATATTTGTACAAAGAATAATTATAAGAACACTTGGTAATTGTTAACATGACTTAGACTTTATTAATTACAAGAAAAATATTGATTTAGAATTTTTTTTAATTAATCTTTAAAGGTCAAATTAAGGCTTCTTGATATAAAACAGAATACATCAGTGACTTCTTCAATCTGAAAAAAATATCATTACAATGGTCTATTTATCTGTTGAAACTCAAAAAAAATATATTTCAAATTTTTAAAAAATTTTATACTAACCATTTGGGTAACCAATATATTATTACTTTATAAAGAACTTTCACTTTCGGGTTTAGACCGTGTTAATGGATTTTTTAAAGTGAAAATCCATTAACACGGTCTAAACCCGAAAGTGAAAGTTCTTTATATCTTAATGGCCGTGAAAGCTCAAAATCTAAAATATTATTACTTATTAAAATACTAATTTTAAGAATATCTTTTAAAATACTAATTTTAAAAATGTATGGTTTGTATTAAATTGCACAAATACGATAGTACAAAACTCCTTTAAATTGGCTTACCGTTGGTCATATGACAAACATTTAATTTAATTTATTTATTAGCATAGCTATTTTAATTTACAATATTTATTTATTTATATATTTCATTACAAAACTAAATTTTATTTGTGTATCTTTTAACTAGTTAATACCTAATAATTTATTTTAACAAATTTCGCTAATTTTCTTTTAAATTAAACATACCTATTACAGTTTTTAAGCTCTACTGGTAGGCTATTAAAGAGCCTTACACCGCTATATAGAGTTGGGTTTTGTAATTTTTTAGTTCATATTTTCACAAAGAAGTCCTGATGTTGCTTATCAAACAAGCCACGATGCCAAAAAACCCGACAAAACAAAGTCCAAAGCTAACACAAATCACGCGTTTTTTGACGTTATTATTAAAGTTATGTGACTTGATACGGACCACATTCGCATTCTTAAAATGTCACGACTTTAAATAAAAATCTGTTGACCAAATCTGAATAAAACCGTTCAACAACTTTTCAATAGAAAATCCTAGAAACTTGTAACTTGAAAAACTGATTATTAGATATTAACAGTTGTAAACAATCGTATTATTAAATTAGAAGCCATGGATTTTGTGAAATGCATGCAATTTAAGAGTGAAAGGGACTTACGATTTTGGATGTTGGTTTTCCAGCTCCATGACCCGCTCTCGTTTCGATTCTTATCATCAAAGGATTTTTTTGGAAAGGCAAAGTACCAATTTTGTTTTGCAATTCGGCAATAAACTTTAGGGAATGTAAAGGCACCACTCTGTCATCATGATCAGCAGTCAAAAGCAAAGTTGCCGGGTATTGCCCATCTTAAAGAAAATAATAAATAGTTATAAAAGTCCAAAAGCCATTTTAAAGTAGCAACAAGTTATCCATTTATTACTGGTAGAAATCTTTAAAAAGCATGTAATGATTTCTGCATTATCTATTTAATTGATGACGAAATAACTGTTGTATCTCTATGAAGTATTTCATATATTACATATATGTTTAGTATTTTATATAAACATTCCTAATTATATGAAATATATAGATATCAATCACTTATTCTGTCATAATTCTGCTTACAGGAATAGTTACAAGCATACTTCTAGAGTCCGCGCGCTATAAGAATGAGACAGCGATTAAACACGGGATGCGCAATAAGCCAAAATTGATTGTTTACATACACGCCCCTTAGCAACGGCGCGTTTCCTTGACGACAGTCGCTTGCTGGAATAAAAACGTTCCCTCCGCCTACAATATTATGCGCAGTGTCATTATTTTAATGACGTCACTGTCCCATTCTTATCGCGCGCCGACATTACTAGTATTAATTTTAAAAAGGTATCTTCTTTTAATTTCAACGTAAATGAATAGATGTCTCTCCGCTCATTGCTTGCCTTAAAATGCCTTGATATCATGAATTGTTAAAAGTTAAAAAAAATCATTTTCACCTTCAGGAGTTTTTATATTATGCAATGGTGAATATTTATAGAGGTAGTTAAATTGTTCTTCCTTATCAGAACAACCATAATCTGACGTCCAAGCATACCCAATGGTAAATTTGTGATATCTTAGCATGTCCAGAACTCCAACTTGGCAAATGGCGGCGCCAAAAATTTGAGGCGCTTGGTTAATACACGCTGCCACCAATAAACCCCCATTTGAACCACCCTGTATGGTAAGTTTATCAACTGAAGTGTACTTTTCTTTGACAAGATATTGTGCGGCCCTTTGAAAATCGTCAAAACAATTTTGTTTTTTCTCAAAACGACCCCCATTATGCCAGGCATCTCCATATTCACTAAAAACAGCATTCAATTTTTAAAAATTCACATAAACTTATCTATTAGGGTGGAATAAAATGTGTATATTAAAATACATTCTAGTTGAGACAATACTTTCTCGCACTAGCCCGAACTTGAAAAAACGACTCCCTTTTCTGGACTGGACTTTTCCAATAGCCAAGGTCATTTAGACTTATGAACCCTGTATTTTAATTTTTTTTTTACTAAATGTAAAAAAAAATCTGCATAAGAAGTTTAAAATTTCAGGGTTAGTAAAAATTCGCAAGAGAATTTTACGAGAATGTTAAAGATAAAATTACAAACAAGTGCATAATGAATAAAATTGGGGAAACACGTATCTTATGGAAAGAACTAGTTAGAAAAAGCAATAAAATGGGCCACATGAGAGCTTCTTTAAAGATATTTTCGACAGCAAGCTGCAAGTAATGTAGTAATAAAAATTGTATTTAAATTTAGCTTACCCTCCTCCTCTGATATTAGCCAATGCATAAATCCCATCAAAGTGATTAATAAACACCAATCTAGACACACCAAATGATGGCGTTAAATTTACGTTAAATCCACCATAACCATAGAGCAAACACGGTTTTGTACCATCTTTTTTCATGCCTTTTTTGTTAATTATAAACATGGGAATATTCGTACCATCTTTGCTTTTGTAAAAAACTTGTTCTACTTCATATGCTGATGAATCAAGATCTCCTACTTTTGTCTCGTGTAAAATTTCATCTTTTATATTGTCCCCTTCAAATTTAACTCTGTGTATTATATTTGGAGTAAGAAATGATCCGAAACTGTAGAAAATTTCATCGTCATCACGTTTGCCTGATATACTGATTATTGTCCCTACATCTAGTTTAAAATTATGGCCTAATTTTCCGGAGTTTAAATCGAATATTTGCATTATATTCTAAAAAAATATATATATAAATATATAACATAAATTAACAAGCCAAGCAGATATGTAATCTCTAAGGAGTATAAATAAATATGTATTAATGTTAATGGCTTGTTATTTAGCAAATTTATTTTCACCTAAATGAAAAGTATCCTTACCTTAACATCCTTTAAGTAGCATGCCACCAGCATATCTTTGTTGACAACGTGAGCCCAGTCAAGGACATCTTTAGAATTTTCTGCTATCAGATCTTTCCAGTTTTCTTCTTCTGGTTGATCCAGGTTAATAATTATAATTTTATAATTTGGTGCATCTTTATTGGTACGGAATATAAACTGTCTTCCATTATTGGTAATATACTAAAATATAAATTATAGCCGCATTTGACTATGAAAAGAATATTGAAAGAAAAATAAAAATATATATAAAAGTGGAAAACTGTGGTTTCCAGAAAACTTTATTTTTGTACGGAAAAGCTGATATCTTTCCGTATTTTGAGTTGCTGAGTTTAACTATGATATTAGAAGTTTCCTTTATTACCTCAGAATTCCCCTAGCCTAGGGGAAAAAGTGCATAACCAAGCAAAACTTGAGGTTTCACAGAGGTTTTATTTTTGCAAGGAAAAGCTGGCATCTAAGTATTTACCCTTAATGACCTTCAAAAAGATTAGATGATATTAAATCCCAAAGGCACAACCTGTAAAAGGTAGCTCTTATTCATGTAGAAAATATATAATTTTATTACTATACAGTACAGACTCGATAATCCGGATCTTCGGTAATGCGAACGATAAAATTCGGACTATAAAGTACCATACTTATAGTCCGAATTTTACCGAAGATCCGGTTATCTAGTCTCTACTGTAATTGGTTTATTTGGGTAGCATGTAAGTCTGTGGTTCTAATGTCACTTTACATTATGCAATTTTCACGCAACTCATTGATTGCACTGGCCAATCAAAAGAGTGAAATTTTAAGTTTATTGATTCAATTGCTTAATAGCTGAAAATTGCAGACTGTAAAGTAACCCAAAAATTACCTCATAATCTGCATGGAATTCAGTAACTATAGGCACCAGGTCCAATTTACCAGTTATCTTATTATCAAGATTCAATTCAGCATAGTACAGCAGGTTATTTTTACAGCCGATTACTGGAGTAACAATTAAATACTTTCCACAGTAGCTCACATGGGCGCCCCTTAAATTGTATTAATAAGTCACCTAAATTTTTTATACAAAACGTTTTTCTCGTGCGACCAATATCAGGCGAGCTATCACAAAAAGTGATAGGTTTTACCACAACTGACCCCTTTTTTCTGACTGGGGGTAAGAGGGCAATGGGGTAAAAACAATTCCTTTTTGTAATAGCTCGCTTAATATTGGTCGCACAAAAAAAATGCTGTAAAAGCTTTGACATTATTTTTTTTTTAAATATTTCTTTTCCAAAATGTTTTAATATATTTTTTTAAACGAATTTAGGGGAAAGTATTTCGTTTTGTTGGCAGCATAATTTTTTCTTACATTCTCCATTGTGGATCTTCAAACTCAACAACCACAACATCTTCAGATTGATCAGTCCCAAGGACATGGTAGTATAGTTTTTGATTTTCGCTCGACTTCGTTTCAGATCCATCAGCCTTTCCAATTTGATTTAAATAACCCTACAATTATACAATGCGCTTTCAATTTTTGGACGCTTTTTGCTAGAAGAAAATTTCCTTTAAAATCTTATCTAATCCTTATTTTGAATCCTATCAAATCCTTTCAACCGTATATAATCTTATCAAATTGTATGACTTTTATAAGATTAGATATTTTTACACAGTTGTAATCAAAAAAATTTTGACTTACACCATAAAAAAAACCTTTATTATCATGCATCCAAGCCATAGGAGAATACTTCACTTTTTTTAATACTTCATCATAGTCTTTACCAGTCTTTGTGTTACGAAACTTGATTTCTATCCAGTCTGAACCACTGGCGCTCAGGCCATATGCAAAAGTGTTACCATCTTCAGAAAACTTGGTACCTGATAATGCTACAGTTCCATCTTCTGAAAATGCATTTGGATCCAAAAATACACTTTGTGGACTGTCTAACGAGTCCTGAACATACAGTACACTTTGGTTTTGAAGCCCTAAAAATTGATTTTTTTACCTTCTTTGAACCAACACTAAAAAATTCCGAATTAAGAAAATCGAAAACGCTCTCTGGCTCAAAAGCAAAAGTAAAAAACGGTGTCCACTCCAAAATGAGCCAAATCAATTGATGTTTAGAGGTAGCTCAAAGCACTCAAACTTAAAAAAAATCGGTAACTGTTTTTCTGATAAAAACTGATTTTTACTTTTGAGCCAGAGAGCGTTTTCAATTTCGAAATTCGGGATTTTTTGACATACCCTAACAAACACTGATAAAAAAAGAATCCCAGCCAATAACTTTAAATGGGAAACATATTGTCCAAATTTGAAGGCTTTAGCTCAAAGTATTTATCATGGTCACAAATTTTTCCGGACAGACCGTTAAATTTTTTTTGCGGAAATCTTTTTTGCATATAAACGTCGAGAAAAAATGTAGAATTTTATTCTATATTTAATGAGCAAATAAAAAATATAGCATTCCATTTAAAAAAATTCAGTTTTTTATGTTTGAAAATCCAAAAGTTTGAATATTAATTTTGAACGCCCTGTATAAAACATTTTATTTTTTGTACATAAAGTAATTAAATACACCCTTTTAAGATAAGCTTGCAAAATTTTATTAATTTTTGACAAAAAGTAAAGAAATTGAAGCAGGTTTTATCTCATCACTAAAAATGCATTTTTTCTCAAAAAAAAATTATATCTCAAAAACTATAAATAATAGACCCATATATGATATTAAAATAAAGGTATTTTTATGACAAGATGACATAATAAAAAATACACTATTCCACTTAAAAAAATTAAGTCAGATTTAAAACCATACAACTTTTCCCTTTAAAGTTTTTATCCAAAGTGGATACTTTACTATATATCAACAGAGTCAGCTTCATACTATATTGGCAACAGTATCTTTTGTTATGTTCCAAATCTTTTAATTTACCTACCACTATTCTTATATTGATAGTATTTATTTCCACGGTAAGATGGAGTAGATATTTTTGGATAATTCCAAAGTTTTGTAATATTTTCCCTGATTTTTTCTTTAAATGAACATCCATCAATGAATGGTCTTGTAACTGCATTTTGGGCATCAACAAATTGTTGAGTTTTTTCAGAGTCTGGATCTTCTAACCATCTATAAGGATCAGTTACCTTAAAAAAAAATCTTATACCTCAAGGTTGAGAAAACTTTTATGGTAACTAATAGTTACTACCTATTATTTATCATGGTTTATAGTTTCTTGTCACTACTAATACTTTTTTTTCAAATAATAAAGTAAAAATAATAATAGAATATTCCTAAAAGCATTCCTATTTGGAATGCTTTTTTATTAATACTCATCAAAATCAAATAACCTTGATTAATTAACATTTGTACAAATAAATACTTTAAACTGATGTTTAAAATTAAAGTCCTTTTTAGAACTTTTATCAAAATTTTGAGCTAATTATTGATTTTAGTAATTAGCAATAATTATATTTAATATATTATGGTGAATTTTAAAGATACTGATAAAAAATATAGTTGTAGTTTATCAGGGCACAAGCAAGTTATTGAATTAAGTAAGAAATATAAAATACATATAGCAGATATTTTTTAACTTTAATTGTAATAATTTAAAAAGTAAGAAAAACTAGGCAAGTTTCCCAGGAAGAGGACTGAGGGATTTCCCTGAGGCTTGGGGTGTTCAAAGGGGCCCTAGGGCCCGAATATTTTACAGAACATTATTTTACATGTTATAGAGGCCAGGCCTGAACCCAGATTTACTTGAGTAAAGCTGGGATATTGATGGCTGTGAAGTTTCCACCTAAAAATATATAAATATAAAAAAAAAATTAATAATTACCAAAAACAATTTGAACTCATGGTACTTTATGTACTTTTTTACGTAATTTTTAAAATAGAAAAATTTTATTGAATAAACTAAAAATGACTTTAACAAATTATATGTTAGTACGATGTTTTTGAAAGGCATACATACTTTGACACTGTTGTAGGGTAACATACTACTGACTATTAGCTGGTACTACATTATAATAGAAGACCTAGTATAGGACTATATACATTTTATTTTGCAAGTCATTTTTAGGTTAGAATTTGGAAAAATTACCTTTGTACCAAAATATTCATCAGTAACAGTTTCAATTCTTTCAGCTTGTGGATATTTAAACGACATTGCTTTTCTTCCAAGTAAAGCACCTTTATTCCTTAAATTTATAAACAAATATTAACTATTTTCACACATTTATTTAAATTTACCTAATGTTTAGAAATGTCTTTACGTAGGGAGTCGTACGCAAAATTCGTAAAAGTGGCATCACAGAACAAGGGACTAAATTGTATTATTGGTTGCCTACGTACAATACGGCAAGCAGGGATGCCGATGTTTTAAAAAAGAATGGATTCTAAGGATATATTTAGAATCGAAACTAAAAAAACGACCCTAGAAAAAATCGGTTATAAAAGAATTGGTCTTCGAATTTTTTAATAATTGCATAGTACAATAGAAATTTTAATGACTAAAAAAAGTTCCTCACCTTTAAAAAAAGCTTTACCCCCCTGGGTACATAGACAACCATAACAAAAAGTCCCTAGAAATTACTAATTTTAACAGTTTTACGATTTAAAAATTACGTACAAAATGGCGGATTGACAGAGTGTAAGAAAAAATACACCAGGGTAAATGCCAAAATTTGTATGCGCAGAAGGTCAAGGCGCAATCCTTTCTCAACGTCATTGATGTACGAAATACGCATGCGCGATGGCTGCTAGATCGTTGTTTACGTGTGTTCGTGTTTTTCTTTCGTGTGATTTTAGCAGTTATATTTTTATATACAGTGTTTGATTGATATCAAGTATCACTATTAGACAGCTTTATTGTGGGATACCAATGGATAAAGTGTAGGGTTGGGACGTAATAAGCAAACGAGATATTGTTATCGAAACTTTTAGCGGTAAGCTACCATACTTTCAGTGTTGCCGTTTTAGTGATTTTGTCACTAGATCTGTTGATATTAAAGACTAGTTCGACTTTTAAGGCAATTGGGGAAACTTAAAGGCAAAAGTGATTCTTTTTTAAGCTTATATAAGGGATTATCGGCAATCTTAAAAAAATTACTGGCTTAGAAAGCCAATAAAAAGCCAAAAGTCACTAGACTAGTGACTTTTGGCTTCTCATATTTAGCGAATTCGTCGTTAAATCTTGTTGGCAACACAGCAAAAAATTTAAAATGGAAGTTGCGGACTTTTGCGAAAACTCGTGATTATATATATTTTCTTTGCGAGAAATGAAGTTAAATGTGAAGATGAATGTGCAGAGCAACCGAATTGGATTGGAGCGAGTGCAAAAATTTAGCGTGTGGGTACAGAAACCAGTCCGGATGCAGAAACTCAACATGTAACAAATGTAAGTGGTTCTTTAAATAAATGCTATATACATATAGGGAATAGTAGGGCCCTTTAGAGTGACGTTATAATATAAGGTCACTCTAAAGGGCCCTACTATTATCTATATGTATATACCACTTATACACTGTATGGTGTATGGCTATACTTAGCCCATTCGCCATTTTTTTAAATTTAATTTTAATTGATTAAAATTACTTGTTAATATTTTATCTAAGCACCCTGTAAAAAAGTTTCATAGAATCCATTTTACCATTAATTCTTATTAAAACACTATTAAGGATTTATATAAATAAGGTTAAATTTCGAGACGATTTTTTTTAAAAGAAAGGATTACTCTTTTTTTACTTTTTGGTATTTTTGGATACATAGAACACCCACTTTGGAGCCTATCTGCATGAAACATATCTCTTAGGATGGGGTGGGGGTAGTGGTATAAATATAAATCCTAGGGTGCTCCGAGTTTTTGACTTTTTTTAAATTTTAAACGTCTAACCCCCAAAGTTTGTTATTGGGGTCAGTAGATTAACCACCCTATTTTTTCAGAATAAAAAAAAAATATTTAGAGGTGGCGCCGTTTTTTGCAAAAATAATCGTTCCTCCAGATTTAATTTTATTTAGGACCTATTAAAGATGATAAAAATGTTTTTTCCATAGTATGGAGATCTAGGATAAATAGGGAAGAACCCTGATTTTTTTCAATTTTTTTCATCGCCAAACGGCCTTGTTGTGACCTTGAAATGTCAAAATTTTGATTGATCTCTATTTATTCTAGATCTCCATTCTATGGAAAACCCATTTTTATTATCTTTAATAGGTCCTAAATTAAATTAAATCTAGAGGAACGATTATTTTTGCAAAAAAGGGCTGTGCGCCACCTCTAAATATTTTTTAGAAATTCTGAAAAAATAGGGTGGTAATCTATTCACCTCAATGAACAACTTTGGAAGGTAAGACTCGGGACACCCTAATAAATCCCTAAATCGGTCAATTTAAATGTAAGTTTTTTTTAGATCAAAATATAAAAAAATAGTATAAAGCACTCGTTTCAAAACACGTTTTAAGCGCACTAGTACAAGTCCAAACTTGTAGTCGTGCGCTAAAAACGGGTGGTATGAAACTAGTACTTTAATATACTATTATCTCTGAAATTTCAATTACAACCCAGATTTCCCGTATTCCAAAATATTTTTATTTTTTTTAGATCACCTTAGGAAAGAAAATGGGAATAGTGCGTTAGTAGCTTCTGACTCCAAACTGTACCTACAAAGCTGATGCGATTGGTAAGTTATTTTATTTTCTGATTTTGATTTTAACAGTAAAAGTCTTACACAGTGTCGGACTGGCTAGGTTTGGCTGGTGAGATTTATAATGTAAGGGACCCCAAGTTTGTAAAATGTGAGCTCTTTTTGAACAAAATGTAGGAAATAGAATTAAAAATGTTTTTCAAAAATAATACACGTTTTTTCTAAATCCGATAAACTTCTAAAATAAATGTTCCTATTTATTTAAAAAGAAAATAAATATAATCATGTGCCGCAGCTGACTTGTAGGCTAGGATTATATGTTCGTGTCAGCGCCGCAGGCGATTTATATATTCGAAATTCGAAATGCAGTCTAACAGAAGTTCCTATATGTGAACGATACAAGGGTGAAGGGGTAAAAGGGCTCGTAAGACATTGTATATTGAGTTTATTCCCACTAACAAAATTAACCATCTTTCCTTTAATTAACAACTAACAAATTTGAGAAGAATAGAAAAGAAGGCATGTACGATTAGTTTTCGAACGGGCGTCTCGGTAGCTCAGTTGGTAGAGTACCAGGCCGGAAACCTTGGGGACTCTGGTTCGAATCCAGACTGAGACCTGACTTTTTTTCTAATTTTCTCTTCTGTCCGATATGCCACTAATATTTTCTTTCTTTAATAATCTATTCTGTATACGCAGGTATTTTTTGGAAAAAATTAACTAATAAAATTGTTTTTAATAATAAATCATGGTTCGTTATAATATGTTGTATGTTGTTATTTAAAAAAAATATCAAAAAGTAATATATGCGGTATACCGCATATTAAATATTGGATAAATTGTAAATGGTATCCGAAATTAGGCGACTTTCCTCTACGTGCCGAGTTACGTACCGTATGATTCAAAATCAGGATTTAGGATAAAACTTGAAGTAAAAAAAAAAAGTAAAAATAAACTATAGTGACTTTATTGAAAGGATTTAGATAAAATAAAATAACATTGACCCTATTTAATATTCTTGTTTTTAAAGATATTTATTGTCAGGAAAAATAGTACAGGGTTAAACATTCAGTAAAATCATTATATATATATTAGTATTGTTTGACATTTATTTTATTTATTGGGCATAATAACCTAGGTTAAATTATTATTATTAAATTATAAAGTTTTATTTTTATTCGAGCGCTCTGCTACCCTAACAAAAATGTTCAGTATTTAAATACTGGTTTTTAAGTCTTTTTTTTTGTGATTGCCGCAATATCTTGTAACTACAAAAACACTAAAATCTCAGTAGTTAAATAAAAATTTTTTGCCAGGGTTGTAACTAGGATTTTGATTAAACAATTGTAATTTCATATAGATTTGTTGTTTTTGTTTTTTCCCTGTTATAGAAAAATATAGTAAACTTATTCTAGTGCACTTATAAACTACTTTTTTTATGATACATAACTGCAATTAGAGTTTAGTAGATTTTTCTTTAGCAGAGAAAATAACCAAAAATTAATAATACCATTTAAATTCTTAAAGAAAATGAACCAAATGCGATTTTAAGTAAAATGTCTATACTTTGGTGTTCTATATGCGCCAAGTAGTAACCAAATATTGAACAAATATATTGAAAATTATTGTATTATCATGATGCGTAAAGGTATTGTATTAATAACCATATTTCAGTGTATTTGACCATAGAATTTATACTATTTTATAGAAATAAAGAAAAATATAAACCATGGTTTCGGACAGAATACCCTAAACCAAAATATCTGTCGACAACATATCCAGACTAAAACATATCCTGACGAGGGCCAGTAGTCCAAAACTGCAATCTGCCAAGATCATTCCGCAAGATCGGAAAAATGGATAGAAGAATATTTAATTAATATTCTTATAATTTTGATTAAAATTTAAAAAAATCCTGTCCCCGCAACAAAATATCCCAAGTAAAAATATGCTGGCGTAAAATATCCGGTAACAAAATATCCTGTTAAAATAATTCCATCTTTCGCCAGATATTATATCACCAGGATATTTTGTCGCTCGGATGTTTTGTAGTACCTATCTTTTATTTAGGAGTTTTTTTGCCCTGTCATTTTGTCGTACCGATGTTTTTGTCGGGATATTTTGGACCCAGGTATTTTTTTTTTGCCGTATAATTTGTCGGGGTTGTTTTGTCAACGGATATTCCGTGGCTAAACCATAACAAATAGTTAAATCTATAACACCAAATGTTATATTAACTAAGTAAAATACATTTTTTAACAACGAATAGTTATAAGTGCGTATGATAAGCCTTAGTTAAAGGTATAACTATAGTTATATAATATAATCATACATCAATTTTACAATGATAAATCACCATTAATTAGCTAATATGGAGTAGATATACATAAAAACCATGATGGTCCCATACAGATAGAACATTTTCTTTGAATTAATAATATTCACACATTTGTACTTAATTTTGTTTTCTTCTTTATTTTAAGATTTCGCTTAGTATTTATTAACACAAGCGTCTGAATGTTAAAATCATTTTTTATAGAATCGGTTTAAACATTTGATACGTTTTTACTTGAAATTTTCAGATCTGAATTTTCAGATCTGAATTCTGCAGAATTCAGAAACTTTAAGTAAAAAAATAATATTAAAACAGAAAATAAATGTATACCAAATTTTTATTTAAAATTAATGAACAGTTGAATAATATTTAACATTTCGTTTAAAGGTACATTTATGCAAAAATTAACGAAGCTAACTAGACATTAATTAATTTTATGTGTACACTGCGCATGCTTATTTTATTTTATTTCGTTTGGACTTTTTAATTAAAATTGGTGATTCGGTACAGGCAATTTGAGTTGCAGTTATAACCAATCATGCGCAGTGTAGACATAAAAGTAATTATATTTTTAGTTAGCTTGGTTATAATTATCTCTAACTAAAGTAAGCTATTCTGTCCTTTTCATTGGCTAGGTGAGAAGCCATCATTCTTTTTGACCAATAAAAAGAACAGAACGGCTTAGTTTAGCTAGTGACAATTATGCCTGAATCAGCCTTATTTTTTGCATCAACCTTTAACCCTAGGTTAGGCGCGCGTTGTACCTTGTTTGTTTTTATCGTCATTATCCAAAAAACTAAAAGGCGAGTCGCGATATTTTTATTTTTTAATTTATATTTAGTTATAGTTTTGCATTTGAAATAAATAGAATTTATTTATAAAATAGTGCTTCGGATTATCTAATAATACTAACACTGAAAAATGGAATTTTTCTAATAAAAATAGATTGGGGTACAACTGTACACCGCGCGCCTAAACTCGTGAGTAAAATATGCGCGCCCAGCCTAGGGTTAATTTGTATTTGTAATGTATTTGTAGTGTTAAATAAATTTTAATTAATGCAAAGAAATGTTTCTGTCTCTGCAAAAAGGGACTAAATTATCGAAGTTGAAATAATTCGGACAAGGACTCCATATTTGGACAGTGTCCTTCGCATTCCTCCTGCGCCTCTGGATCCAGTTGTACCGTACGATGAATGTCAAAAAGCACTCGTAAAGCCAGTTTTGCTTCGCTTAGGCAGGACTCATCTTCAGAGGTACACGCCTGATGAGCTTTCGACAGAAACAAGTTGTTACAATGACGCGTTGGGGCCAAGCCATAATTATTAGTCTGGGAAAAATATTTTAACTTAATTACATATTAGTAACCTATCGGAGCAATAATCAAAACATAGGTGGGTGAAGTCGAGAGTGAAACTTAAATTTAAACGGTGTATCACACTTTTAATTTAATTTCCCATGAAATTTTATATACAGTTATAACGACAGCATCTTGCCGATATGGAAAAGCATAATCAGCTCCTGAATTTCTATGTGAAAACTTTTTAAATATCTCGTCTCATTGACCACAACATTTTAAGTGTTAGGCGCTGTTTTAGGAATTTTTTCGTACTTTATGGAAAAATGATTAGATTGACAAGTACTTTTTACTAAAATTTAAAGGAAAATTTCAATATGCAAATAAATATATAGGGTGCTATTTAAAAACAAAAGGTTAAATTAACTTTTGATTAAAGTGGAAGTAAAATTTTATCATTTTTTATGGTTTACTAAACTATTCAAAAAGTTATCTAATTACGAAAAAAATATATAGACAACTTTCGTTATGGAGAAATATAGAAGTACTTACACAAATCAAACACATCTCGTACATGGTACAAGCTCTCTCAAATTTAGGAGCAACGTGTTCCAGAACAGCAGAAACTGCTTCACAATTGTTTTCCATAACTCGACAAGTATCTTAAAGTAGAAAAATGTTAAACAAAAATAACAATAAATAACAAAAAAATGCATGCAAATTACAATACAATATAATATCTGTGGCTTGGTTCTAAAAGGGCCAATGTCACTTTTTCAAAAGCAGCATTTTCACGTCAACCCTGACGTAATATTTTGAATACGCTGCCTACCTAGCCACATATATAGAAAATACTAGATATCTACGTAGCTTATGAATAGAGTGATACAGATATAGGATTTAACATTTTTAACATTTTGAGAATTGATTCTAGCTAAACATAACTGAAAATTTTCCTAGTAATATTCACCGTGCTTTTTTGGGGGTATTTTTTGTTTGTTTGGAAACCCTGAAATTCCTTTACCATTCGATAGTGCAGTCCATTTATATGATTTTCAGCGAAAATTAAAAAAATCTACCGAGCGCTTCGTTTATTTTTTATTTAAAAAAATAAATGCTAAACGAGCTGCAAAGAATAAAACAAGCCGTGAAGATATAAAATGCTATGCATTCCATTATATACTATTCACAGTAAATGGTATATTGCATTTTCCCAATTACTTAAAAAAATAAAAAAAAAAACTTAAAAAAAAAATTTCAACAATTTTTTTTCTTTCCTTTTTGTGAAAAAGAAAAAATTTAAAAAAATTGTTGAATTTTGTTTTAATTTTTTTTAAGTATTTGAAAAAAATGCAAATGCCATTAATTTTCGCTGAAAATCATATAAATGGACGGTACTATCGAATGGTAAAGGAATTTTCGGGTTTCCAAACAAACAAAAAATTCCTCCAAAAAAGCACCGTGTTTTATATACTCTGACACACGGATCTGTGGCTACGGAAAATATTTGAGGAATGTACATTCCTCTCAGTACCTCTCACTTGCACGCACGCATGCCTTATGACGCTTCTGACGTAAAGAAGAGAGCGCGCATGATACCTCCCCCTTTCGTCAGAGACTTTGTACCCTGTGGAGAACTATAATAGGTCCTTAAAAATTTAAACCCTATTTCTCAATCAAATTGTGTCTATAATATTATTACCATGTCCAAAATATTGTTCCAACAGATCTGTAGGTGTGCTCACATCCATGCAGTCGCCAGAACCTCCTTGGACACATTTAATCATGTTTCCAGATTCATCGATCATTTGTTTCTCATCAATAGCCTGTTTTCGCGGAACAGACGATCTTTTTTCTTCCTGAAAATTTCCTTTATCCATTTTACGTTGGTGCTTTAACCTCTCTCGCTCTTTATTCACTGCCAATTTGTACTCGCCCAAGGCATTTCTCATTTTTTCCAAACTGTAAGCAGCTGCCAAACGGTTTATAACCTTGTCTTTCACGTCCTGAACCTCTTTGGGGTCGTTGATACCCTCGTGAGCGCCGGTAAACTTAAGAGCATCGTCTACGATTTGATCTTCCATGTCTTTTAATTTACCATCCATATCCTCGATTTTTTGCTCGTCTTTGTGTTCAACAAGCTCCGTTTCAGAATTTGTTTGTAGCAAAGAGTCTTTGTTACGCTTGGTTGCTAAGGCAACGGAGTTGCGGTACTTCTCTACTAACCATTCGTTATTAAGATTGGGCTCGGATTTTTTCTTACGATCTAATCCAAAATAGTCTGACCAATCAATAGATTTTTTCTCAATTTGCAGAGGTTTCTCCTCTACGTACGGATACATAGCTACTTCTTTCGTATTATTTATTTTATCAACTTTCTCTGCTTTTGCTTTATTTATGGGTTTGTTTTTTTGTTTCGTGTTAGCGTAATCGTTTTTATTGTTGGTAGATTTTTGAGTTGTGATAGGTTTATGGGTTGAAGTTGCAAGGTCCATTGCTTTGCTTGTTGTTTGTTTAGCCATGTTCATTCTAACACCAAAAATGTTACTTAACTCTCTTTCAACTTTGGGATCGGTTTCCTTATTAATGTCAATGGGAAGAACAGGCCTTTGTTTATTTTCACCGGGATATTCACTACTTCGTTTGCTTACAGGAAAACGTTTAAATTGCAGGTTTCTGTTAAAATATGCAGGAGAATCAGTTTGCTGAAAGTATTTCATCAACTTACTGTCTTTGAAATGATTCACAGGGATGTAATCATCATAATTTTCAACTGGTAAACTTTCTCGTGGCATATAATGCATGTGGGAATATGGTTGTATAGTCATGTCGCTATTTCCTTCCTTACTGTAATGACGGTTACGTTTCTTTTTTAGTCCTACGTTTTCGGCGAGTCCAAATTGTGGATAAAAATAGCGTTTAGCGCGTTCACTATTTGAGTAAACGGTTCTTGGCTCATACTGATGACGGTATTTTTGCCATAATTCACGGACAAGTTCTTCATATTGGTCACTGCTAATGCCTGGATAAACTTGGTCGTTTTCTAATTTTAACAAATAGTAACGAGCTAGTTCTTCCATTTGCTTTTGCTTATCTTCTTCTACTCTTTCTCTGAATGAAGATGAAATTCTTTTTTTAGCCTCGACTGCTGCCTCGTCCGGTTCTGGCTCGTCAACATAGTCGGCCAGGTTGGAATCTGCATTAAATCGAAAATTATTTATCCATAAAAGGATTTAAGTCCGCTTATTGTTATTATCATTATTATTATTTAAAAAAATAGCATAAAACACGCTTTATAAAAATAGATATTATTTTTTAAATTGCAATTTTTGAGTGGTTTTATTATTAACAAACTAAAAGTCTCAAAATAAACACAACCAGAACCAGATTTAGGCGGAGTTTCTAATATTTTTATTAAATTGTTGTCATTATTATACTCTTCGCAGCTTTACAGCAGAGTAGTATTATACGTTTACTTCGTACCCCAAAAAAAGCGTCCAAAATTAAAAAAAAGTTTACCAAAACTTTTTAAATATCCGTATGTCACGTCTTCTTATCCGCACGATAACTCAAGAAATAATAAATTTTAAAATTGGAAAAAACTAGTGCTTTTTTGGTGTAGTTGCGACTTCGCCAAAATTTTAAATGATTGTTATTGTTAATGATATATATTTTTTAATAGCTAAATGGTTTTATACTGCCAAGCTACACTGAACCAAAAATTAACGTGATATCAATAAAAATTAACGTCATATCAATAAAATTACATTGATTTTGCACCGATGTACATTTTTAATTGTGACAATAACATTTTTATTATATCAATGCTTATTGTAAAATTTATTTAATAAAGAAAACTCGTTGTTATAATGAATTTATGCATAAAGGCAAGGAATTTTAAGCATTGATACAATGAAGTGTTCATCGGTGCAAAATTATTTTCAGTGTAGAGAGAAGTGTCCTAAACAATGAAATGAATGTAATGATAATTTCTATATCTTTTAAAATGCAATTGGCTTGTTATGTAGTAACGGGAAAAATATATTAAAGACGCAATTTGCACTTTTGTCATAAGACCATTATAATGCATAAAGTTCGCAAAAAAATAAAGTCCCACCTTCACTTGCGCAAACATAATCCTCGTTCCAAGTCTCGAACATAAAGTGTTCTTAAGTTATCGATACAAAATTTCAGAACCGACCGACACAATTATTTTTAAGAATTTTTAACAAATACAAATCTGTATTTTGTATGGGCAAGCAACATATTAAACAAACCTGAATTAGTGGATCAACCTGTACCTATAACAATTACTGTAAAAGTTGTTTTAATGTTTTTGCATTAAAAAAATGGTTCATTCTTAATTCATAACTGATAGATACGCCAACGCCAGTATACGTACATAACATGAATGAATTTGTGGTTGATGAAATTCTTTCACGTTTAATAGACCCTTTTCATTATTTGGAAATTTTAATTTAGAGTCAAATGAGTAAGGACAAAGGACGAAAGGATCCGGACTAAAAACTACTTATAACATTGTTTGAAGTAAAATTTTTGTCGAATTTGAAGCGTTTACGTTGATTGTAATAATAGCAAAGATAATACTATTTTAATATAAAAAAGCAAAATAAGTGTTCTAACTTTCAGGGATCTAGTTTAAAGGGTTATTGAGTTATCGTGCTTACAAGCTTGGACCACCGACCGACCGACATTTGTTTGTTTTTCTAAATTAAATTTTCCCCTATTTTTAAACTGGTTAAAAAGATATTTTAAGACTATCGATAACTTACATGTTGGATAATCAGCAGCCGGTTTTAAAAACGATAGCTCCTCAGCACGTTCCAGGTTGTCATATCCATATTCCGGGTTATATTCTTCCTGCCTACGCTCGATGGCATTAATGGAATTCCTTAGCGAGTCGTCTTGAGCATTTGTGGTATAGATTAAAAATAGTGGCAAGCAAACCCTTGCCGCTACGACGACAATTTTCATGCCCATCCTTGACTGCAAGAAAAATTTCATTTTATCGTCATTTAAACGATTTCGTTCATTTTGGGTCTGTGAACGCTTTATTGAATCAATACTTAACATTTCTTGGATAAAATTGTACTACATTATACATTTATTATTATTATTTAATTATACATTTTATTAATTAATAGGAACTTTTTTTCATATTTTTTAACGTACAATCACCCCTTAAATTTCTCGAACTTATTTGTGAATAATCCTGTATATATATTTTAATTTCAAAAGCTGAACTCGAAAACAGTTCTAGTTAAAACAAATCTTGGCAGGTGTTTTACTAAAAAATGCAGAAGCTCTAGTGCCCCAAAAAAAAGTTGCAATTTGTAAACTAGTGTAGTTAATATTTAATGAAATTAATTAAAAAAAATTAGCTTTTTTAGCTTTTCTAGTGGCCAGCGTTTAGCTTTTTTTACATAAATAGTTGGTTATAATAAATGGTTAAGAATTAATATTAGAATAAATTGTACAATTATATCAGAACGCAGAATCTTGTAGGAAAATCAATAATTATTAAAGTAAACATGGAAAATTGGTGTTAATTAGTAACCTGTTGAATAGAAATAGCTATAAGCCATTTTGGCATCACAAACTTGAATTAAAATATTCTTAGCAAATAAATGATCAAAGCCAATGAATAAAAAAAGTCAAGAAACAATAAACAACAAATAAACTAAAAATACGTACTTGATATTAAGCAATGAAAATCTTACGTGATAGTACGTCGTTTTTTTGAAGACGATGTACTGTATCATTGAAGGACAAAATTTCAAAAATTAACTTTGCAATAGCAGAAACGTTTAAAATACTACTACTTACCTTTCTTTTTTATATTATGAAGAATATTATTCTAGGAACTTGTTTAGAAGAAGGATTTATGCTGAATAAGTCAAGCCCGGAAAATTCAGGATGTTTAATAAAGGCGCAAGCGCCCACCTATCTGCTGCCATTCATGTTGGGCTTCAAAATTATATTTATTTAAAAAAAATATTAAAAGAAAATTGGGATTTTTATCTTAAAATTAAAATAATATCATGCATATATTACTAAACAGCTTCTAGTTTGAAAAAAAATAGAGATTGTTTAAAAGTGGCGCCTGCTCAGAAAGGATTCCTTTAGTATTGATTTTAGCAATATATTTTTTTGCTATTTTCTTCTAAAATTTAATTAAATATTATTTTAAAGATATTTAGGTGCTCCATAAATTAAAGGCTATTTTTTACCCATAATAAAGCCTACCACACAATATCGTATTTCAAAATATAGCTTTTATTGTGCCAGATTTGAAGGCGGTATCTCAAACCATTCAAATATTACGCTTACTAAACTATATTATTTTTGCGCTTTCGCCAAAATTGTAAATAATCATAATGTTGAAAATTTACGTTTGTTTTTTGATAAATTGTCTCCCTTTGCCCCCTGGTTCATTTTCACAAAAATATGTAAATATTAATTTTTGTAGCGGTTTATCGTTCAAAAGATGCGCAATGTAAAAACTTATTGGTTCGCCTTGGCCAAAACTGCAAATAATTATAATTAAAAAAAATTGCCATAATAAAATTTAAATGAATTAATTAACAAGCCGTAAAGGTATATGATGCTACGCATCCTATACTCCTCGCAGTTGCAAATATTTTTTCCTGGTAAGGTTTTAAGTTAAACTTAATTGAATTGTATTCAGATATTTTTAATTTTTATATACAGGGTGATTTATTAGCCTCTTTACAAACTTTGCCAAAAAAAGTAGATTTAATTCTATGAAGAAATGTTTCACAAACGTACGCCCTATATTTATTTGTTCAGAAGTTACAGCACTTATAATTTTTTTAAGTTGAAAAAACGTAGTAGCCATGATTTATCAAAACAAAATTTGATAATTATCACTTTAAATAATCGCCTGTCAAAGATAGTTTATTTTAATGGTCAGCGCTAAATTTAGATAAGATTTAATTTAATTTACAATAAACCTAATTACAGGATCAAAAGAAATATTAAATAGTTAATAAACGCCTACAAACTAATTACAAAAATTATAAAAAAAATAAATACTTAGATAAAAACATATAAAATACATATAATAACAGACGATTAAATATCCGTAACAGTGCAAGTTGTTTATCGCAGATAAGAGTATTCTTTTAATCCTATAAATTATTGTACATATCAAAAATTGGATAATTTAAGTGATCTACTGTGTTTGAAACTTCAATATGGAAGCAACGGTGCTAACGAATAGGTAATTTAAGCCCAACAATATTTAGCAAGTCAAGCAAAAATGGAGCATCAACTAAACTGTGCAATATTTAATATAAAAATGTAATAAAGTGAAACATGCGCCTTTCGATTAGAGACTTTTTTATGCATATTTTAGGTATAAATTAGCCTTTTTGAAAAGTAATTTAAAATTTAAAAATGGGAGGAAAGGTTTGCCAATAATTAATAATAATTAATAATTTTAACAGTTTCCTACAATTTATTTTTACAAATAATTAAACATAAACGACAATAAATCATTTTTTTTTCAATTTTTTATTTAAACGGTAATTTACAATATAAAATACAATATATAAATATAATCCGCCTAAATCTATAAGATTTGTGTTGCGAAGTATTATATATTACTTTTAACAAATTAATAACGCTTAAAATACTATGATTGTAGATGAATTCAAATTCAGATAGATAGTGACAGGGTATTCTTATTTTTCAAAGTATATAATATACAAATGTATTTGCTAGATATATAAGGGAAGCATAAACAAAAATAAAGGAAAAAAAAACAAGGTTAAGTAGAGACAATACAGCGATATTGAATTGATATAAAACTATAGGTTATACAAACACAGACGTATTGTGATTACGTTCGAGATTACACTAATATTGTAAAAAAGTGATCGACGTTTTTTTCAAAAATACATGCTTTTAGTATTTTATTACGTTTTTTAGATTTTTCAGTATTTTTTATGCACTTTAGAATCAAATTATACAATTTTGGACCCTTGAGTAATATTATAAAGTTGTAGAGTTCAGAAACTAGACTTTTTAAACAAAATAATTTTGAGAATAACGTTTTGAGTAACTTCTAGACCATCTACGGGCGGTAGAAATATTTTAATAGTAAAATTAACTTTTAATATCCTACCTAAAAGTTTTAGTCTAAAACATTAAAAAACGTTAAAAAAATAAATTAGCTAAAGCTATTTAAACTGTCTTGACGTTTTTATAGAACTATAAAAACGTCATGACAGTTTTTAAGAAACGGCTTAAAAATATATATTTTTTTTATTTCAATATATTGAAATAAATAATAAATAGTATATACACTTAAATAAAATAACCCAAATAATTTTTTGGTATTTTTGATATATATTTGGGGTTTGGGGGAACCATGAAGGTAGGGGGCAAGGGTTTTAAAGCTCATAACATTCTCTATTGTGAATGATAATTAAACAAAAAGTCCAAGAAAATCGCTTTTTTAGCAAAAATTAATGTTTATTATTTAAGAATTATATGGTCTAAAAGAGAATGTAATAAGCTTTTAAATGATGTATTATACGACCCCCTTTGCTTTTAGGAAAAGTTCCCCCTCGCACTTCTGCCTCCATTGTGCGGACTTTAAAAAGCGTCTAATAGGCACGCGCTGTGTAAGGCGCGTAGCGCCGAAGCATATAATGCCCGATGGGTGTAATAACATTCTGAACTTTGCCCAGTTAACACAAATGTATTTTGGTTTTCCATTTTGAAAATTTTAAAAATTTTGGGAAAGCATTGTATTCGTGCAAAAAATTTCAATTTTTTTGCGTATTTTTGCGTTTTAATTGTAATTGTTTAATTGTAATGGTTTATTGTCGTTCTAGGACCTATTTTTATAGGTATTTTACACTATATTAGACAGTTATAACACAATAAATTTTGATGACGTTTATGTCGATAAATCAATTTCAAGCAAAAAAAACTGTCGATCTCTCGTTCTGTCCGGGAAATCTTGTAAGCACGATAACGCATTAAGCTAGAGACTTTTGGCATACAGGTATGTTAATAAAAGTTCTCGCTGGTGAACATTGGAGTGCGGCAAGGGGGGCAAATAGGGAAAAATATATTTTTTTACAAAAAATTAAAAATTGCTATATAGGGGTTTTTAAGGTTGTATCTGATAATAAAAAATTTCTAACTCCACCCCCGAGGGGGTTAGGGGGTAAATATTTTTAAATACTTCCAATATTTTCGTCAAAATTGGTATATAGGGGTTTTTTTGGTCGACGAATCTGAATCTGACAATAATTTTTTTCTAATTTCACCCCCTGAGGGGTGGGGTGGTTTTCGTGAAAATTGGTATATTAGAGTTTTTGAGGGTGCTAAAAGTGAATCTGATAAAAAAATCTAACTCCACCCCGTGAGGGGCGGGGGGTTGTTTTCGTTAAAATTGGTATATTGGGGTTTTTGAGGGTGCTAAAAGTGAATCTGATAAAAAAATCTAACTCCACCCCGTGAGGGGCGGGGGGTTGTTTTCGTTAAAATTGGTATATTGGGGTTTTTGAGGTTTTTAAAAGTGAATCTGATTTTAAAAAAAATCTAACTCTACCCCCTGAGGGGCGGGGGTAGTTTCGTGAAAATTGGTATATTTGGGTTGGGTTAGGTTGCTGTAAGTGAATCTAAAAATTATAAAGCTCTAAATCCACCCCTGAGGAGCGGGGGTAGTTTTCTTGAAAGGAATAAAATAAATAACATTTATAAGTTAACACATAAATCACAAAAAGGTACAGACAAATTATGACCTAGAATTGTATTTTATAAAATAAACTATAGCTTGGTATCTCCAAGTTTAATCACTCCAAAAAATGATTTTCCAGGTTCAAATAATGAATAATGCCCATAGTGTAAGTCTCTGACGTGTATTTTGTCTCCTGCGTCCAAATAATCAGCTCCTGCGGTGTAACAAGTGTTGCCCTTCTCTCTCCCGTCCAAAGAATGGATGGTACTTGTGCATTGAAGTAGAACATTATCGTTTTTCTGTACTCTAAAACTATTTGTTTCGTGCTTGTCCAAAAAGTAAATCTGTAAGAAAAACAAATATTTTCAACATGTCAAAAATTACCCCAGATCAAAAAATTTTGCGTACAAATGTTTTTTATCGAGTTGTCCTATCGATATAAAATTTTCAGGAAGAATCAAGTTCTATGAAAGAAAGACCCCTGTTTTTTTTTAACTTTTTTAAAGAATTATAAAAAAAGAAAAATCCGATTAACATCAAATGTTTAGAGAAAAATACTTAAATTGACAAATAAATCAGTTAAAAAAAATCCACTCATAAACAAAAAATTATAAAAAAGGGAAATATCCGATAAATTAATTTTGAAAAAAAATATGCATAAACAAAAAAGTTATCGTTGGCCACTTTAATAAAAAAAGTCAAAAACTAGTGCGCGCTTCGACCTTAAAGAAATCACATTTTGGGAAGTACACTGAGGATTCGTTACCGTGGTAGATACTGAACGTTTCTGCCTATTTCGAACCCCAGGAACATTTGTTATTAAATACAAGTTGTTACAGTAGTCCAAAAGTCCAAACATAACACAACAACGTTATGTTTTATTCTAACAACTTGTATTTAATAACAAATGTTGCCTGGGATTCCAAATAGGCAAAAACGTTTAGTATTCACTACAAAAACATTAACGTACTTGTGCGTAAATGAAATATAATCCTGATTCCTTGATAGTCAACTCTCCGTCATCGTTCATGTTGAAATGTTGATCCATTCCAGATGGAATCACCCAATGTTTGGGCTTCCAATCTACATACGTTTTTCTTGGATGTGATAAATGACCATTACCTAAAATAATACAATAATACAAGATATGGTTAGTTATTTATAACCAGGCAGCGGACAATGTTGCTACGTTGCCTTTATTTCGTATAACTTCATTGAAATCCAGAATCCTTTGCGAATTTAAAATGTATAGCTACATTTAGTTACTTTAAAAGTATTTTTTAAATACAATATTATTACCTATCTTAAAAAGTCCATTCTTTAGTTTATTCTTAAAATATTATAATACAGTAATCCTAAATGCAACTCTTCATTTCGCAGGTGTGTGTTTTTTATATTTTTAGAATATCAGGATTCCGTTCTGAGATTTTTGTTGTATATCGTAAAATTGGTGTGCATATGTTTTAATAAATGGAAAAGGCTAAACGAAATTCTTAAAAATTTACCGTTAAAATTGTCATGCTGTCCCAAAACGTATCTAGAAGTATCACCATCATAGCGAATATTTGGAAGTGGTTTTATTCTTCCAATTCTTCCAGGTTTTTCTTCCAACATTTCAAGACTGGATTTTGGCCTGTACCTTCTTCTAATTATTACAGGGTTTTCGGAACTATAGGCATCTTCCTAAACAAATTAAACAGAAAACTAAAAAAATAAAAAAACACATTTTTTCAAAAAAAAAGTCTACAGAGAAAAAGTTTTTGAAAAAGATTGACAATAAATCCTTCTGTCTTGTAAAAAAATATTCTTACGTATGAAGCGGACTTAAACGTCGGTTTTCTAATCGATTGTCTGAAAGATTTAGATCCATCCTCTTCCTCTCTCATAACTCTGGATATTCTGGAATAAACGGGTGCAGGGCTTGCTGTAGGAGAATTGTGCTGGTTTGATGAATATCTTGGAGTGTTTATGCTGTCGTACACACTAAAAGAAAGAAAATACTGCTTCCAACAAAATAATTTTTTTTTTTTGAAAAAACCCAGTCGGGAACTTTAAGTAAGAGACCTTTGGCCCATATTTGAAGTCTTTAGCTCAAACAGTTCTCAAGTTGATATGCGCTCAAATTTTCCTAGGCAGGCAAACCGATAGACTACGGTTGCGAAACTTCCACGGAAAAAACAATCTAGTTGCCTCAACCAGAAAAATAATAAGATATGGCATTGTTAATTTTTCTAGTTAGTGCAACCAGAATTCTGTTAACCGCATATATTTTACCTTAACTAAATATCTGGTTGCCATATACAGAATTTAGTTATATTTTAGTATTTTTCGTGTAAAAAAGAATCTGGTTGGGGCAACCAGATCAGTAGTTAAATATGGGACAACTATTTTTATGGTTGTTGCAACCAGAAATCTTATAAGGACAACAGCACGACCTGTTGGGTTACCATAAACAAAACTTTTATTTTATGGATCTGCTAAGCACAACAATTTGTCTTGTTGTCCTTACCAGATTTCTTGTTGTAGCAACTAGAAAAATAGTTGTTCGGTATTTAATTATTGACCTGGTTTCCCCAAGCAGTTAAGGAATGGCAGATAGGAAAAAGTTAGACTTATGGGGAAAGGGCTACTTAAAAGAAGGGATTAAATTGAGTCCTAAGAGCTTGCTTAAACTTATTTTCAAACGCGAATTGTTAGAAAAGAAGAAAAAAGGTAGGCAGGCCTTGAACACGTATAAAAACAAAGGATTTAGGGTGTAGAAACTGAAAGGAATTGGCTAGGGTAAGGGTGATATGGGGAGGACTGTGGTACAAATGCAATAAGTCTATTACCTGCCAAAAGATGATGGTTGTGCAGGCATCTGAGCAATTGTCAAGCCATGTAATCGCTGTAACGTATTATTCTTTCGTTTCATATCGGCATAGGATTCGGAATTAACTAAAATACCATCCTCAGAAGCTGCGACAATATTCCTTTTTAATCTTTGCTTTTCTTTCGTCTGCCTGTTCGTTTCTCGTCCCTGTTTCGTAAAGCCTCCTCCTAACAATATCCTAGTTTCGTCTGAATTTTCTTCTCCGTTCGAATGTAATTCGCTGTTTTCATAGGCATAATCGTAGTTTTGTTCCTCATCGATAATATTCTAAAATGAATAAGAAATTATGAAAAAATTCATGCTTACGTATGGAATATATTATTTGGAAGTACACTGAAAAAATCTGGCTGGAGCAACCTGATCAACACAAACACAATAATTTGTTTTATTTTTATTTGTTTCTCTTAACAGATTCCTGGTTGCAGCAACCAGAAAAATAGCTGTACGGTATTTAATTATTGACCCAAACCCCCAACCAGATCTATTTTTTAATGGAAAAATAGTATACGCACCTCGACGCAAACCTATGCAAACTAGGCTCGCGTACTCGGTGCGTAAATTACTATTAATCTCTTTGACCGTCTTACCTTAGTCTGATTTTTAAAAAACAACCTTGTTTAAGGAAGCTATAGCTATAAACCATATATGGTTCAAAGCATTCTCGAGTGATCATAAAGAGTGACCGCAATTTTATCCTGTTTTTCAAACACCTGTAACTTCGATTTGAATTGATAAAATGTAACGTATAACAGGCTAAAAAACCTCTTTATTTGCGATCACTCTTTCTCGGACAGATATAAAGACTGATAGACGAAAAAAAAATCGCGGAAATCATTGTTTTGCTCATAAAAACATCGAGTAACGTAATGGATAGTGAAAGTTATAGGGATGGGTAGATTTCAATTGCGGACCCTGTATAATAAAAATTAATCTATTGCCAGTTATCAAAAAGGTCAATACAATTAAGTGTACTTACAGCAGTAGATTCTTATTAAAAATTAATGATAAAACTACTTACTTAGTACTGCCGAGTTTATAACCTCTAGTTAAATTATTTATTTTATTTATTTGTATTTAATAGTTGTTGGAGCGTGTTAATAATTTAAGTTAAGAACTTGAGATTTATACCGTACTCAAAAGTCCAACCCCTTTAACTTTTAAACTGATTGAGGTATCAACTTGAAAGGACTACTTAAATAACAATACTTAAATTATTTGGGAGGCATAGCGTAGTGGCTAGCGCATATGCATAGCAAGTCTACTATCGTGAGTTCGATTCTCACTGGCGCCGATTTGCCTTTTTCAGTTAATTAATAATTGAAATTTGTCGAAGGCGATAAGTGAAACGGACACTCCCTAGAAACTGGTTCGAAAGTCAGTATAAGCCGGTGGTTCCCTCTACTACTAGCCCACACAAGTCCTGGACTTAGGGGATGCTTAATTAAGTAGAATAGTACGAGGTTAAACAAACAAACAAAACAAACATGTATTAATGAAGTTTGGGAAGTACAATAATTTCTTGTCCCACTGTTTTCCACGCCTGGACCTGACCTGTAATGAAAAATACAGACCAGTAACCTAGTTATTACTGGTCTGCTTTATAAATCATTAATTTCCGCTAGATGGCGCCACCGATTAAAATTAGGCAAAATGGCTGAACTGCTTATGTCATGTTAAAAACAAATATATTATATTCAATATAATTGATACATTTTGTTTAAAAAACTTAAATATACAGTTTTCCTCAATGTTTTTTACTTTTGAGACTGAAAAGGATAATAAATGTTATAAACGGTGCCTTGTGATCTATCAACAAATGTTTTTTGTGGTTGTCTTTTTTGGCTTTTTGAATGTGAATTCAAAAACAAAAAGTTTAAACTTCAGTTTTGTATGATTGTGCTTTTCTTTTGGAATGCAGGAAGAATGATTTGTGGTGAATATAAAAAGAACTAAAAAACAAAGTATTTTAGTATTACTTTCTTCATTTGAATTCAAACATCTAGGTTTCAAAAATATTAGTACTTTATCTTAAAAAAAAAGTTGCGAATAAAACAGTATACAGGTCTCCCGGAAAATTGTACTTTTCCTCGACCTATAATTGGTCTCGGAAAAGTACTATTTTCCGAGTCGACATGTAATCTACTATTTTGGTGTCGAAAGCTTATTAAATTTTGTTTTCAACCTTATATATACTTTTTTTGGGATAAAATTAATTTGGGTTATGTCATTTACGTCCAAACGGCGGATTAAACCGGCCGATATTTTTTTGCATGTTCGGATTTAGCACGTCAAAATTCTTAAAAAATTCAAAGGGAGGAAAAGAAAAAAAATTGACAACTAGTGTAATTTTATTATAAATCGTGATGCTACTATAAATAATTTAAGAATTTACTGTTTATATACATTCATAATTCTGATTAATTATAATTAATTATTACAGTAGTCATAAAAATAAACAATCCTTGAAGTTATATGATGCTTTGCATTTTATAGTATATTCCTCGCAATAGCAAGTAGTTTCTTTACTGGTAAAGTTTTAAGTTAAATTTAATTTATATTGTATTGGAAAAAGTCCAAACCTTTTTTAAGTGACGCCCTTGTCCTCGTCCTCGTCCTTTAGAGTGTGGTCTTTAGTTTATGAGAATGGCTATGCAAATTTTAAAAAGTGTAGGCAGGTACGTTCAAAATTTCCCATCCCATAAACGTCCTTCGACCACAATGTTCTTCTTAAAATATTACCTAATAGGTAATATTTTAAGAACATTTGAACATGGGTAATAGCTATTATTTTGTTATGTAGGTAAGTACTAAAGATTGATTTACCCAATCATTAACACTAAACTAGTTAAGAATTTAACCAATAAATTGAAATGTGTTAAATAATTCTGACATTTCATTAATCAAATTTTTGGTTAGTTTAGTGGTAATGATTGGGATATTTTTTTTTTTTTCGATATTTTAAAACTTTTGTCCTCTATAGCTTTTTTGTCTTTTTCCCCCAAAGTAAACGTATAATACTCCTCTGCTGTGAAGATGCGAGGAGTAAAATAATTGAAGTAGCATTCCCTTTGTTTTAGTGTGGAATGTAAGTAATATATGTACTGGGTTATTTTTTTAAGCAGATATAGCAAAAAACAAGCCGTGAAGATATGTTATGCTACGCATTCTATTAAATACTATTCACAGTAAATGGTATACTACAAAAAGGTGTGTTGTTGTCCCTACCAGATTTTTGGTTGCGGCAACCAAAAAAATGGTTAGTATTTAACTATTAATATAGGTGCCCCAACTAAATAGTTTTTCACTGTAATATTACCCACATAAAAATTAATCCACTCAGGCCTAGTGGGCCTCGTGGGTCGATTTTTCTCACCAAGGACTTGGTTAACGATTTTTTTTATCATTTAGGTTTAGTCTTTTTCAGTTTATATTTTTTTTTACCACACTATATATATATTTGGGAGGCGTAGTGGCTAGCTCGTATGCATAGCAAGTCTACTATCGTGAGTTCGATTCTCACTGGCGCCGATTTGCCTTTTTCAGTTAATTAATAATTGAAATTTGGCGAAGGCGATAAGTGAAACGGACACTCCCTAGAAACTGGTTCGAAAGTCAGTATAAGCCGGTGGTTCCCTCTACTACTAACCCACACAAGTCCTGGACTTAGGGGATGCTTAATTAAGTAGAATAGTACGAGGTTAAACAAAAATGTAATGTAAACAAACATGTAAAACATGTAATTCCACATTACTGATTTTATTCATAATTTTAAAAAAGTAATATTTGTTTTGAAAAATAAATTAATGCGCAATCTAAAATTTTCAAGCTGTATTTACTTCAGTTAAAAATAGGTTTTATTTGTATTTAGAAACATAAATTTGTAGAAACATTTTAACCAGATACCCATTTAACATATATTTTTGTATATACGTACATATACCTATGTATAATATATATTGTATATGTATGTATGCAGGTCTTTTTGAAAAAAAATAGGCTAAGCTACCCTAATACGTTATTAGTATTATCTAAAATCACTATTATTTATTTATAAACAAATAATTGTTTATTGATCTCTGATAATGGTAATAAATCTGTTGCATAATATTCATCATTTCTGCGAAAAAATATCTGTTGGTTATTAATTTTGGGAATATCATAACTCAAAATGTTTTAAGATTGAGATTTAGTTCTTGCATGAGAACGAGTAAAAAAATTGAAAAAAAAAGTAATGGAAAAAATATGATTCTGTGACAAAAAAATATATTACATCGGTCGGTTGATCTGCCCGTAAAAATATTTGACCATTAACTTGAAAACGTTTTAAGCTGAAGACTTTAGACCTTATGTTTCTTGTTCGGCTGGAAATGTTTTTCGTGAAAATCGGAGGAGGGTAAGTAAATCCAAGGGAGAAAAAACTATTACTTTTAGCGACAGCTGGATTAACTTAATCGAGCGACTATTTACGTTATAGATTGTGAGATAACTATCTTTGAGCATTTCTTGTACAAACGTTAGGTAGTAAAACTTACTTCTGATTATTGTTTGCATATTTGCGATAAAATTTTACTTTGATTACTGCAAAGGACCTTTGCCAAAGGTCAAATGGTTATGATTGCCAATCATTGATTGGTATTGTTTTTTTGTTTTCTTAATATATCTTTTGCAAGCTGATTCCAGCTAACTTTGTTTAGAAACTATCAGACAAATTGTTAGGAAAAGTGGGGAGGATAGTAATGGTTTTTTTTGCAAATATTTAAGAAAGAAAGCACTTTCTCCAGCCATAGATACAGAAAACATATTAAAAGAAGAGAGAAGTACATACCTCATCGTTGTCCAATTTATTATCATTTACCGTGAAATCTTCAACCATGAACTTGAAAGAACTCAAACTTTTTTCCAACTTTCCAATTTTCACATAATTATAACAACACATACTAATTAATGACAATAACATAAAATTGTAGAAAATATCTTTGATAGGAAGATGAAATTTTTTATTGTCCGAAAAAATATCATCACTTACATGTACCTTCATTTCTATTAAAATGAAGTGCTATTTTGAGACGAACCAAAACAGTGTTTTAAATATGTTTACCAGTCGATGTAAATTAATGATCTGACTGGCTTATCTTGAACCGCAGCTTATTTAACACGACGTCTACTGACTAACTTATGAGCAATTATTCTAATGTGGAGGTCTCTATCTTTATTATCAAAATTAATGCAAATTAGGGACTAAGATCGTAACGAAAATGGTAAACAATTTGCGTTTCACAAAATTGCGATACGCAAGAGTCACAAAAACTAGTCTCCTAAGAAAACTGTTCAGCAATCAGTACAAAAAAAGCACTTGGTTAAATTTTTATCAATATTTTAATATTTAATCATATAAAAGCCGAATGTGTCACCAACCCATATTAGTAATTATTACCAAAGGTTTTCGTGCGAAAAAATATATCAACCCTTATGAAAAAATACTGTTGCAAAAGTGTTAAAAAATGATTCCCAGAAATAATTTTGAAAGAAAAATTGTTTGAAACAAAAATTGTTAAAAAAAGTTATTTATTTTTTTTTAATAGTTTTTTTATTTATTTTTTTTCGTTTTTGGTATAGGAAAAAGTATTATTTTGTTGGCAGCCTTATCTCAGTAACCGCTCAAGATAAAAAAAATTTGCAGATGCATTTTTCATTGGGAGATGATTCTGTGGTTTCCCGCTCCGAGGCGAGTTACCGGACTGCATATCGCAACATGTACAAAATATGTAATATTTAATTCATTTCGTTTAAAAGATAGTAAGTAAAATGTTCTACAACCTACTGTCATTTTCGAATGTGGCTAAATATGTTATTGCAAAACACATTCCATCTATAAATAAAAAGCAAAAACTATAGATAGTGTTTGTGTCCAGGAATATACCTAGCATAAAATGTTAGATAACATGGTGAATATTTATGGACAACCAAAATATGTATATATTTTTTTGTTCTTAATGGTTTTTTTTTACGCTGAAACCAGATCTGTTTTTTCATAATTATTTGGTTTTAATCTAGTAAACTAATAAAAATTTTAAAATTTGAATTTTTAAAAAGTTTATTTCTTTTGAAATCCCAATACGGTTTGCAAATTCAGAATAATTCTGATTACAGATTTGAAATCAAAGGAAAAAGTCCAAACTTTTTTATTTTCTTTTCAGGCAAAGTTGAATTTTTGGCGCTTACTGCCACCTAATAGAGTTCGTTGGGTTTTTTTCCGTTTTTTTTTATTTCTTAGAGACAATCTTGTTCATGATTTACAAACAATGATTTTTCGAGAAATTACCCCCTCGGGTCAGCTACTATTACTAATTGTTGTACGCCAGTTTACAACACATTAGATGATCCACCCTGTATTTACATATGTATGATTTATATTTCATAAAATACATTGTAAGAAATAAAATACATTGTATGTACCGGATGTTTTAATCAAAATTTATCCTAGAATAAACTTTCAATTTGTTTAAGAAATAACGAGCCAACAAATCCTATTCCCTATACATTTCTCCAACTAGATAGGTAATATTAAAATAATACTTGTTGGGTTTTTAAGCATGCTGCCAAAAAAACAAAGTTACAGTCTGAAAACGCATTTTTATGGGCAAGTCAGCAAGCTTTAAACCCGTCATACAAGATGCATCCATCCAATTTTCCATATTTCTTCGAAAAAAAAGTTATTTCCATGGCCTTTTTGTTATATTTGGCCTCATTATACAATCTTTTCAAACAAGCACTATTTTTGGAAGGCAGTGGCTCAGATCAGTAAGAAAAAGCTTATGATTCTCAAAAATTTGCCAATCGTCTCAAATAATTCTGCCAACTGTGAAGCTAGAGAGTGACCGCAAAAAAAAAGGTATTTTAGCCTGTTTTTCAAACACCTGTAACTTCGATTGGAACTAATAAAATGTAACGTATAAGTGCTCTTAATATTTGTCTGGTCATGAACAATAAATCTTGCTTTTTGCACAAGTTCATGATCAGAAAAAAATTTTGAGCACTTATACGTTACATTATATCCATTCCAATCGAAGTTACAGGTGTTTGAAAAACAGGCTAACACTGCGGTCAAATGAATCCCGGCTGGACAATTTCGAGAGGGAAATTATTAAAATGTTTAAAGTTGTGACAACTTGGAGCCAAAGCCAATTCGAAAATTATTGAGGGAGCAGGGTGCCTCCCTTAGGCCCATCTTGTATACTTTAACACACGGATCTGTGGCTACGGAAAATATGTGAAGAATGTGTGCAAGTGAGAGCCCTTTGCAGGCACGCACTCCTTATAACGCTTTTGACGGAAAGAAGAGAGCGCGCATGATACCTCCCCCTTTCGTCGGAGACTTTGTGTCATGTGGAGAACTATATAAACATGAATACTAAAGGCGAGTTATCTTCCCTGACAACAAAAAATTATTTTTTAATATATTTTGCTTCGTTTGAAATGAAATTGGTTCAAGAACAGATAATTTTGATGAGTAACACAACATTAATTGACATAATATTTTAAAAATAAAATTACTTAGTTGTCTTACATTTGTTGATGTTTTAATATGTTTTTATCAAGTATAATTAGTATTCCAGAATAAATTCCAGAGATTATTAATCGTCAACAAAAACAACAAATTAAAATAGATATATTTGTTGGGGGAAACCGGGATTTTTTTATGGATAGATATTTTTATGGAGTTGCGCATGGCGAAGTGAGAAAATGCATTTATGAAGAAAAAGAAAATTAATTGTTTAAAGATTCTATTTACTGATAGAACACTATCGTAATAAATAGCGTAATTAGGTAAAGAGTTCAACAATAAATAGTTGTATATAACAAATTTTTCGCTTTTATTTTAAATTTACATATGTATTTATTTTAAATTTACATATGTATAACATGTATGTGCACATAAAACAGTACCAGTTTTTTCGACCTATATTAGCTCAAAGGGTATTTTTTAACATATATTTTATCAGTATACCTAAAAGTCGACACAACAACGTTTGGTATTAATAATTTTAAATGTTTCTATCAGTGTTCCCTTTAACATATCAAAATTGATTTTTAGCAGTTTTCCATTTTAGAGCCTTAGTTCTTAAAACCGCGAAATTTTTGTCTGCGGCGCTTTTCTTTAGCTATCTTCTTCCCAGATAGCCCATCTCCCTCTGGTTAAAATAAGTTTACAGGAAATATAGTGCGTAGTTTGATTAAAATGTTTTCAAATTGACAGCAACTATTGCTGGAAACTAAAAAAAAAAGTTTAAAAAAGCACTAATAGAAAAATGTGTTTTTTTTTATCTGTCCGACCACGATAGCTCAAGAACACTGATCTAAAAACTTCAAATTTGGAACATTGAGTTTTTATCTTGGGTTTTTTTATGTATAAATCAAGGTGTGGTAGGGGGGCAAAGAGGAGTAAAACTATTAAATTATTATTAAAATGTTTTTTTCAATGTTTGATTTTTTTTTATTTTTCTCTGTAAAAAAATTGTTTTTGTTTCCTATTTTAAACTTATTATAGGGGAAAGTATTGTTTTGTTGAGAGCAGTAAGTACAAGTTCGAAACAAGGCCTTTAGGCTTTAGCAGGATCGGTGCATGCGTCCTGTGCAAACATCCTACATTATGTCCTTTATTTCAGTTGTTCCCTTTCACTTTAACGCCTATTTCAGCAGAAACTGTATCTGAAATGCTAAAATCTTAATGGCTCGCTCACTTTTTGCATATTGGTTTTTTGATATAATGGGCGTTTATTGATTTGGAAATTCAAAAATGAGGGTCTAAATTTTGTTTTCTCTTAAACATATCATCGTAAGTCTGTTTTTATTAAGTATTATATAATATACCTAAATATATTTTTTAAATCAATACTTAGTATTCCAGGATATTTTATTTTAGGTTAGGTGAATTGTCAGTTATTTTTATTAAAGATTGTTTAAATTATTGAGCGGATGATTTTAAATAGAACTGAAAATTTTGGGGGGCTCGTTGAGCTCGAAATATCAGAATGGAATACAAAAAAAAGGAGTACAGGTAAGTAATCAGACTAAATTTTAGTTTACATATTGATATCGTGAAACAAAAGCAGCATATTTTATTAATATTTTGTCAATTTATGAATGTTTTGTAAAGAATTGGAAAAAACTGCTCAAAAAGGCAAACATTATTCAGTTAATGCATTTATCCCCTTTAGGTAGAACTTGTTTTTTTTTGTGTTTTTAAGAAATAAGGCCGCCTCCCTCAAAATCCTAACATTTAAGAAAATTTCTGTATAAATTCGCCTAATTGTCCATTTTTACTAATTTAAAAAAAATTGCTAAAAATTTTCGCCTGCGGCGTCGCCATTTTAGTTCTTTTTAAGACTTGGGAAAAAATGTGTCGTTCTTTCCCCGCAAAAAAATCCTGGAACCGTTAGTTCAAAACTGTTGTACCTCGAAACTGGGTCAATTCAACCAGTGCCTATGTACTCTCAACGCTCTGATGACTTGAAGCGTTATTGAATTGACTTAGATGCAAAGGTTTAGAGCCCATATGCAAAAAATCTGATTTCTGCATACAAAAAATCTGATTGCCTTTGGTCAGTCTGGAAAAATTTCTGACCATGACTCGAGAACTCAAGAACGCTTGAGCTAAGGTTCTCGGCTGAGATTGCTTTTAATAAAAATCCGGATGTGGTCAAAACTATTACTTTTTGTGATAGATTGCTTTGAATTTGCACATTTTTTTTTGTAATTATTTTCGTTTTTTGTTTTTGTAAAACATTGAACCAGGGGGAAAAATATTTTGATTTTCTTCTAGATACACACTTCCAGTTCCTATGTACCAAGGTGACTACAACATATGGTCAGTTTTAAAAAATTGTATTGGTAAAGAATTAAGCAAAATAACCATGCCTGTTGTATTTAATGAACCTTTAAGCTTTTTGCAAAGGTTGGCCGAATACATGGAGTATGCGCACTTGCTTCAGATTGCTTCGCAGCAATCAGACCCTGTACTAAGAATGCAGTACGTTATTGGTAAGAACTCAATAGATTAGAATACAATAAAATTTCTGTAACAGAATACAAAGTATATTACATACGTCAAAAAAAAAAAATTTAAATGAAATTAACTAATAACAATAATATTAAAATGAAATAAATAAATAAGGACAATAAAGACATAGACAACATTAAAAGTCTTACAAAATACTTTTTTTTTATACATTAAAAATTAAAAAAAGAACAATTACAAGATTTTAAAAGTCTCTGTAGAATTCATCCAGTTGTTATAGTTTTCCGCATAAAAGAAAGTCTCCGACGTAAGGGGAAGGAATCATTCGCGCTCTCTTGTTTCCGTCAAGAGCGTTATATGGCGTGCGTGCCTACATCGGACCTCCGACTTGCACACACATCCCAAACATATTTCCCGTAGCCACAGATCCGTGCGTCAAACTTTAATAAGTTTTTTTTTTCTAAAAACTGTCTTGATTTTAACTATTCAATACGTAGTAATAACGTGACTTAAAACAAAAATTAGACGTAATGATTATTCTTTTTATTAGCGCATTATTTTTATTAATCTAAATAATTTTGTTTGCGGAATGGCCAAAATAGCTTCTTTGTTAGACTTGTCCCTTTACGGGCCTGCAGCTCTATTCTTGACCATTCTCAAAAATAATTCGCATACGCTGTTGCTATGGTAGCTAAGTGCCTATTCACAGGCTCGCATAAGAACATAAAACATAACAATGCGATGCCGTGATTGGCTTGACGTGCCGCCATGTATCTTGTAAGCCAATCACGGTACCGCATTCTTATGTACTATGTTGTTATGCGAGCTTGTGGATATGCCTTTATATGTGATTGGTTGTACCATAGCAACTACGTATGCGAATTATTTTTGCGAATGTGCAAGAATAGAGCTGCTGTTACCTCGTTTTGCAAACCAGACTCGTCCATCACAGACGTTATTTCTGACCCTGGCACTCAAATATACTTATGCGTTGCGGCAAAACTATCTCAGTCTAATGTAACTGAATGGTTTTAAATTGAAATATTTTAAGGTTTCGCTGTAAGTGCTCTAGCATCAAATTGGGAAAGATTGGGAAAACCTTTTAACCCATTACTGGGCGAAACATACGAATTAGAAAGAGAGGACTTTCGCATAATTTGCGAACAAGTCAGTCACCATCCTCCAGTTTCCGCCTTTCATGCTGAGCACGATGATTGGCAATTCCATGGATCAATCCATCCCAAATTAAAATTCTGGGGCAAAAGTGTCGAAATTCAACCCAAGGGAGTAGTGACAGTCGAATTCCCCAAGTAAGTTTTTTCGATACACACAAGTTTTTAATGAGGAACTGTCAGTTTTGTGAAGCTCATAGTGATTGCAAAAAAAAATCCTTTGAAACGGTGACTCACACTTTCGATTTTTTGTGGGCCGGGATATGTAGATTCCAAAAATTCAGCTATATGCAAGTATAACGTCATTTGATAGCTGAATTATAGTTGTCCTTCCATCTTGGCAGGCTGCTAATGCCATACTTGCATCCAGCTGTATTTTTAAATTTAATTATTACAGGGAATCAAATTTAAAGTGTCTGTTTGAAAGGAAATTTCATGATTTTTTTACTCTACAAACATGACTTAGGGTATAAAGTTAGTTGTTATATTTAAATATTTAACCCATGCATTTCTATACTTCTTAATTAGTTTCTCTATGATTAGGAATAAATATTTAAACTGCTGTTTTTTTGTTAAATATTAAATATTTCTATACTGTTTTCTTTGTGAAAAATATAGAAACAGCTAAACTATTGGCAATGATTGCAAAAATGTTGGTAATAATGTCTAATACACTTTTCTGAGTAGGTACATGATGATTTTTAAGTTGTCAAGAATATAATTTTAGGTTAAACGAGGCCTATACCTGGACCAATGTGCAATGTTGTGTTCATAATATAATAGTCGGTAAATTATGGATGGAGCAGTGTGGTAATATGGAAATTACGAACTCCGTAACGGGTCATAAAGCACATTTGACATTTAAAACTGCCGGTTCAAACAATAAGGACTTACATAGAGTTGAGGGATATATTACCGATAAATCGTAAGATAACTTTCACATAAATGGTGTTTTAAAAAAATACTGCACATACTGAAAAATCTTCGCAATAAAAAAAGGAAAAAAATTAAATGTGTGATTGATATAAATTTTGATATTTGTTAAGGAGTTTAGAAAGACAGATAAAGTTTGAGTAAAAAAGAGATGATATTAGATTTTGATTTTGATTCTTAACATTTTTAACTTTTTTATTGTGATATAATTTTTTTTTGAAAAATTGAGTATTAAAAAATATGCGATTTAATTTACAAAAAATAAAATTTAAATTTTTTCAGCAAACATAAACTCCATTATGTATATGGAAAATGGACGGAATTTATAAAATGTGTGGAGTACTCAGTGTATGAAGAGTACGTGAAAGAAAACTCTCATAAATTTAAAAACTGCGATCGAAGTAAAAGCCCAAATGACTCCCCATCACACACTTCAAAAAAAGTTTTACAAAAGTTGAACAGCTTAAAAGTTAATTCGTTTAAATCTAACCCAGTCGCTCAAGAGGTTAGTTACATATATAATTAAGAAAATCAAGAAAGCAATTAGTCGAAATGTTAGATTAAAAAATTATGAACCTTCTAATTTTTAGAGTATTGATGAAGCAAACCCTCCAGAATCATCAAATTCAGTTCCTAAAAGTAATTCAACCGATTCTTTTGATATTCCAAATTCGACCACTATTTGGAAAGTCAAACCGAGGCCCGCACAGAGTGGAGACGTAAGTTACTGCTTGCTGCTTAATTATTTTTTGTCCTATAATTGGTGTTAACTGTTGGGCAATAAAGTCATTATTTATTTATTTGTTTAATAGAAAAACAACTCAAGATTCTTGAGTCAAGAACACTTTCAGTTAAAGACTTACAAGTTATAAGTTAAACAAATTTTCAACCTAAAATCAGTGGTAAAGCACATATCAAAAAAATAAACATTTTCCTTAAAACGATGTTGTACACTTTTGAACGCAGTGTAAGTAGAGATATTTAAATTCAGCGATATAAAATTATCACTGGTGCCCAAAATTCTAGATGTCTTTCCATTTCGGCAAGCTTGTGACGTTACAATACGAACTGTTTAAAAAAAAATTATTCACTGTAGACCCTCAAAAAATGAATTCCATTTGAATTTCAGTATTATCAGTTTACTGACTTCGCAATGTCTTTAAATGAGCTGGAGTCTGATATGAATTTGTGTCCAACTGATTCAAGGTTAAGGCCTGATATCAGGAAATTGGAACAAGGAGACATTGATGGTGCTGCTGTTGAAAAAACTCGATTAGAAGAAAAACAACGCGATGCTAACAAGCATCGCAAAAGCAGAAAAACAAATGAGTGGAGTCCAAGGTAAAGAAAATACTTAATTTAGTTAAAAAAAACCCACTCATTTATAGATACTCCTAAACCCAAAACAAAAAGTTTAGCATTTTTTTTTTGCTAATTATAACTCACATTTGAACTTGATACTTGTTTCCCATTTCCTAAGTCCAAACGTGAGTGTGTTTTGGAAGCGGGCAGCCGAATAGCTTCTATACATTTGATAATATAATTCCTAAATGTTTAGGAAAAAGTCGCATGTGTATATTAATCAAAATGATTTGATTTTAGATGGTTTCAGCAGAAAATTAATCCGTTTACTAAACAGGAAGATTGGCTCTGTAATGGGAATTACTGGAAACGACAATATACTGAAGATCCAGACATATTTTAAATATATTTTTAGTCAGTTTTAGATGTTTTCAGAAAGTATACAAGCAAATAGTGCTTATTGATAAATAAACGGTGCTTTTTTGGACAAAAAACTTCAAGTCCAAAGATGTGTTTAAAAACAAAAATTCATTAAAAAATTATCTAAAAAAGTTCAATGGACTTTTGGTTTTTAAATACATATATCCGCAAACGCCGAGAGCTACACCGTTCCGAATATAGCGTCTACAGATCATCTTTTGTCATCTTTTCTTAACTTTGATCATAGATACATTGGCATTGCGTTTTTGCAGAATGGGGACAGGCATCTTGCGGTCGTTTCTAATCACTGCTGAATTTATGCCACGCTCATGTACGAAAGAATATCTCGCTAATCCCCGGGGTATGCAGATTTGTAAACGCTGTTTTTAGGGCGCTGAGCTCTCTTGGGCAGCATTTGCCAATATATGTGTCTATTGAACTCAATTTAGAATGTTTTGTGATACGATTACTCATGACTAATGCTATAAGGAGCACGAAAAACGGATTTTTGGATGTTCCAATGTTTCAAATGTTTTTTGTCCGAAAAACACCATCACTAGGTACACTTCGATTACACCGGCACATAAAATAAAAAAAATCTCGAGTGCGGCAGACCAGACTAGTCAATTCTTACGTATTTTGGGTCGCTAAATTTGAATCCAAGGTCAGAATTTAAAAGTTAGCGGATCCAATATGGCGGATTAGATTTTTTAAAGTTGCTCAGATTTGCTTGTACTCGGGGGTTTTCCAAACTTTAAAAAATCTAATCTGCCATATTGGATCCACAATTTTGAACGCTAATTTTTAAATTCTGACCTCGGATTCAGATTCATCAACCCAAAATACGTAAGAATTGACTAGTCTGGTCTGCCGCACTCGTGATTATTTTTTTTTTGTGTGCCGGTGTTATGCTTTAAAATTTCTTTCACTGTCAAATAATGTAAATAGTTTTTGAAATATTACAGCATAAATGTTGCGTATGAAAATTAGATGCAACATAAAATGTGTGTGTGCCAAAAATTAGCACTTTAATGTATAGCCTAGACCTAGTGCTTCCAAAAATATCACGATATTTAGAATGAACTCCACAGGAGATAAAGTCGGTAAGGGAGTGTTTGCTTTGGTAGAAAGTAACATTACTGACTGATTGAAATACGTTTTATTGTTTCATATTTAAAAAAATAGGCGTGCTTTAAAAGTTTTTGAATTTTTATAGGTTTTGGTACGTTGATTCTGAAAATCAGTTCCGTTTCCTCCGCACTAGAAAAACGCAAAAACGACTAAATTAAAACATTTGCTGGCTTCTTTCATGAGGTGTGACTCCCAAATTGTGATCCACCCAGTAATGAGATTTAGAACCTACTTTTTATGCTGATTTTTAAGATTAACTAAAAATAAGATTTTTTTTTCTTATTTTTTGGTTATTTAAATTCAGTAAAAATTCCTGTTGTAGTGATTTTTAGAATCAGCATATTAACGACAATCATTTTGAGAATCCATACTACTGTCCCAATGCAAGTCTGTGTAATTCCCGTGCGTCATACTTTAAATAACTTCTAGTGGTTTGGTGATTCAGTATTTAACACAAACTGATACGAAAACGATTGCAAGAAATTAGGAGTTAGGTGATGACCGAGGTGATGACCATCATTTTGGTAAAACTGTTATTTTGCTACAAAAGGGAAACATATTATATACTTCCTCTAGGGTATTGGATACGAAATGATGCATGAATTGTTTTTAAATTTTAGTAAGTTTATGTTTTCCTTTCAAAACATGGTTAGTTTTAAAATAATGGGGACCTTAAGTCGTAATGAAAAAATACGCGAAATTCCCTCTCAAGCGGCGTCTCACACTTATAATTTGATGCATTGTGAATCGAATTGCGAAATATTTCAATTAAAAAATTCTGAAATATGTACATGTTATGTAGTCAGCATCTTGCCTAGATGTGACTGCTGCAGTTTATGAATTAAATATCTACGCTCGCAGAAAATCAAACACCGTTGTATTTTCACCATGGATCTCACGCAAATGGCGCACAGTTCCCCATTATAATAAATAATTATATATAATTACCCAATAATTAACACTAAACTAACTAAACATTTATCCAACTCAATGGAATGTGACAAACGAATCTGGCATTTCATTGGTCAAATTCTTAGTTAGTTTAGTGTTAGTTAATGAATAAATTAACACAAATATAAAAAATATTACAAATGCATTTTTGACGCACTTTTTTCGCTGGAAAACTCGTCCATTAAGATATTAATGTTTTAATATACTATTATTTATTAAAATGTATACTTAAAAAGGTTATTAAAATTTTATTAAGTCAATTTATTGGAGAAAGGTGCGCTTTATTTAGATAATCTGTATGATAAAATTCTATTATAATTGTAAATATAAAAAATAAAAACATTATTTTGTTAGTTCAAGTCTTATAAAGTTATTATTATATAGAAAATACATTTTCTTAATGCAATACGTATTCAGATGTACATCTGAATGCAAATATATCAGGGCCAGGCCACTATAAAACTATTGTACTAAAGGCCCCTGTAATGATTTAACATATTATATTATACCTCAAGTTAATATTGTGGACCTTAATTCATTTTCGGGATGCCATAGTGAAAAATAGGTTCTTTTTTTTAAGCGGTGATTCACACTTTAAATTTCATTCTCTGTGGGCCATTGCGTAAAAAAAATCAGCAAAAATAACTATTATTAGCTGATGGCCGAAATATTGTTTTATTTCCATCTCGTCAAGCTACCAACGTCATAATTGTACATAGCTAAAAAAATTAATTTAAATTTTTTTGATCACAAATCAAAGTCTAAGACACCGTTTTAAATAAAAATCACGTATTTTTTGAATGCGGGCTCAAAAAAAAATACTTAAGGTCCGTCCCCAATTTTAAAGCAATTATCATAAGAGATTAGAAATAGAATGTGACGGTTGATTTCGCTCCACATCAAACGTTTTTGATATTTTTTTATCTGAATATTCCAGTAGTCGCAGAGCTGGTTAATGTAATAAATATAATGTATTTGACTCGGTAAGTTAAAAATATATTTTTCGTATACTTCATTTCACTACGTTTTTGGGACTTCTAACACCCAGAGGAACCCGATCCAGTACCTGGCGATTTGCAAATAGCTTAATTTGAATGTACTTTACGACATATATAACATACAGCCGGGAGAAAATAATGAAATAAAAATGGTCACCAGCTCTTAGACTATAATCATAACAACATTTCTGTACACACACGCAGGTTGTAAGCGTGCTCTTTTATACTAAATGTATGTTATATGTTCGCGTAACTATTCCCTATTGAAAATGACGGGTCTGCGCGGGTATAAATGTTGCATAGACCGGACTTGAGCGGGTGAATTTCATCCGCTCAAGTCCGGTTTATGCACCATTTATACCCGCCCAGACCCGTCATTTTCAGCAGGGTTAGTTTAACTTAAGTATCGAAATTATAAAATTATATTGTTCTTTTTCTGGAGGTACTCCTAAAAATTATACGCCCAACATTTTTATTTTTTAGTTTTATTCTTTCCTTTCACTAAAAATTTAGAACCAATATTGAAAGGGAAATAGACATTAGATGTAAAACAAGATGTATGAAATTATTTAGTAGAAAATAAAAGATTTATTCACATTTAATATTTTATTTCTTATCATTTGAAACACATTACAATGACATTAATAATAAAGATAACCGTTAAAATAACAGAAGCAGGAAATAAATAACAAATGAAAATTATAAAACCCGTCGTACACGATGCAAGTGCCAAGACGAAATATATCCGAAACATTATTTTATTAAACATTTAAAAAACAATTTAAATACTCAGATAAAACCGCAATTGAAATAGTTAATTATTAATTAAAAAAAGTAAACAATCATTTTAAGACAGTAAATTGATTTCTAAATTAAATTTTAACTTAAATTAACCAGTCTGTCAAAAATAACGGCTGGATTTTATACATAAAAATGTTTCGTAAAAAATTTACAAATAACACAACAAATAATAAGCAGTCTTTATGTTAATATAAATTAACAAAATAAATAAATATTGCACACAATTTTTGGTAAATATCCGTATATATCAAGATTATATATAAACCAGTCCGCAATATGTTACATTTGAAATAATCTATCTAGTTATAACAAAAATACTTCCAAAATTTAATATAACATAATATGCTACTGGTCCTAATTTATTTTTTTTTAATACTTACAATAGTAGCTTGTAAAGAATTTCTGAATAGAAGGTCACTTTTTGAATAGTACCTAGTTTTAAATATTTATTAATATAGCAAAAAGTACTCATACAATTATTTTTTAATTGATTTTTTTATTTATTTTGTTACCCAGTTTAACTTTAAGCAGCCACGTTTAGAAACTTAAGCTAGTGATTGAACAGTTATCTAACTAAAAAAAAACTTTAAAATAAAAATCTTTTTTGTGTAATAAATTCCAATTTAAAAAAAAAATATTAAACTTTTCTTTCTTTCAAGATATTTCTATAAGTTATACAAAAAACCGAAATTATCATTATTTTTTTAAGCTTTAATTTCTGTTTAATATAAATCTCTACTTTTTATCATTTTTGATTACATAAATTTATTTTATTTTAAAAAGTGTATTTTGGAAGAACTTAAGTATACTACACTGTTTAAAATTATTTGAATATTCAGACACGTGTTCCATTTAAAATTGACAGACATTTTAAGTAAAATGCATACCTATTTTTTGTCTTAACTGAAGATTAATGGACAATTTTGGATGATAATTTCTTCAAACGCACATGTGTCTGAATACTGAAATCATTTGTTATAGAACTTTCCAGAATAAATATAAATAATCAGAATCTGAATTTCAGATACATTTGTACTTGGTATAATCATCATCCACAAATTTTAAGTAAAAAATATACCTAATATTAAGACAAATTAAAATATTCAATTGTTACTTAAAATAATTGGACAATACAATATTAAATTATGCTTTAATTTTAAGATTCCACTCAATATTAATGTACAAAAGTAGAAAACTTGTTTGAATATTGAAATCATTTTTAAATGCCCAAACTATTTTTTACAGTGTATCGGTATATAATTAGTTGGGTGGAAAAGTTGGAATGATTATTGGCATGTGGTTGTTAATAGCATTACTGGGATGTATAAAGGAATGATCAAAAAAAGACATACCTAACTTGGGCGCATTTAAGGTTGCCTCAGGTACTGTATGGTGAGAAAAGAAAGAAGTGCTATCTTGGCTAGAGCACATCGACTCAATAGGTAAAACTGGATTAGTTGGATCTTTGTGAATAATGGTAGCAGTTGCTGGGGGTTTTGGGTTAATGTGAACTCTACTGCTATGCAGAACACACTGATATCTATGCCTAAATTCCATTTCGCAATGCTCACATTTGAATCTTTTCTTGGAATGTCTCCAATAATGGTGCAACGCCAGGCTTGCTTTTGTATGGTAACGACTCAAACCATTATTTTTGCACAAAACACAAGTTAATCCACGTCTGATTACCAATTTTGTCATGTATTTATCGATTAATCTTCTCGAAGCTTCTTTTCGTGGATTCGATAAGGCAATGCGCCATTTGCGTAGTTTTCCATTCAGATGCTGAAGGACGTCGGCTTCGTCTGCATCCCAAATGGACAGTACTTTTTTAGGCCGACTTTGCTTTCTTGATCTTTTAAATTGTAAAATATTTTGAGGCTTAGGTACAAGACTCGAGTGTGCTATCATATGAGTCATGATTAGGGATTGAGTATCGAAGCTAGCTTCGCACAAACAGCAACGATACTTTTTAACTGGGTCGACGTTTTCCTTAAGAGAATCGTCTGGTTTAGCGGGAGATGTGGCGCTGTGGCGATGCGTATATTGGTGCGTCTCCAGGGACAGGTCATCCTCAAATTCGCAGCCACAAGTTGAACAAAAGAAAAGGGGCAGTTCTACCTCATCTGCATTTTCTTCGTCGCCTTGGCTGCCAACACCTAATAAGAATAAAAAAAGCCCTTATTAAAAAAATCACCACGACGATAAAAAGACTTTCAACAACATTATGGACATGGTCATATACATACATGTCGGCTTTTTCGTATTTTAATAATAATATTTAATCTTTTATCAACATTTTTGTCATACCATTAATACTATGCGAGCTAGTAGAAAAATCCCAAGTTCTCCCTTGCCCCACCAAAAACAAACCCAACTGAGAGCGTTTGGTAACAACTTCTTTAGCTTAAAGCGTTCTGGAGTTTTTTTTTTTGACACAGGTAAGCGTCATAAAACCCAAGAATCAAAAAAAATTGCACGGACGCAAGGCTTTCTTGTGTTTTTAAAATTTTTAAATTAGAAAGCAATAAACAGAAAAAACTATAAAGAAAAAATAATTATTATAAGGACTTGTTTCATTATTTACAATAACAGGTTTAATTAATTACCTCCCGCTTCAGGAAAATCCGACTGCAATCTATGACTCAAATTTAGCCGGCTCATATCTTCAGCTCCTCTAGACTCAGTTTCCGGTTCCGAACCATCACTCGCCTCCATATAATTAAACAATCTGGCGGCTCCATGCTGTTTTGGAGTGTGACTCTTCCACGATTTGACAGTCTCGTTTTGCTGCAAAAATCGGTTTGTGTGTTGCTGCAAAAGTGCTGCAGCTGCACTCAGATCGTGTGTTTTCAGCACATTTGTTGCGGTTAAACTAAAATTATGAAAATATATATTAAAATACATTAAACAAAAAATCCGGCCGCTCTGTTAATACACTACTCAAAACAATTATCGCATATTTTCAACTCCCTCCTCTCCATTGTATCCACATATGGGTATTTTTAGGTCTGCGTGGATATAATGATTATTAAATTTATTGCGCAAAATGTGTATATTTCTTAAATTCATTTTCCATAAGAAAAATCTGATATAGGCTGGGATGGGGTTAAAACCACGTGTATGAGCCATTTAACTAAATTTTATTTCATTATTCTTTCTCTTGCAAAAAATATGGGATACCCTTGGTATCAGAAAAAATGGTAGGTGAAATGTCGGATTTGTTTGATTAAATAATTTTTGCAATGCCTCATTTAAATGATGTAGAAAGAGCCAGAATAGCTGCTCACCTGGAAGATGGTCGTTCAGTTAATGAATTGGCTATAGAATTTGGTGTAGGGATCAGTACTATTAGAAGAATAAAAGAAAAATGGGTTAATGAAGGTAGTGTAAGAAGAAAAGTGGGATCAGGTAGAAGTAAGGCAACTACCCAAGAGGAAGATGATAATTTGTTAAATTATTTAAGGGTCAATCCATTGCGAGATGCCGTACCGGCAATAAATGCGACGAATTTCCCGGTATCTCGCATGACTGCACATCGCCGAATCCGCGACTCGGAAATAGCTAATCACAGTGAAGCAAGAAAGTCTTTCCTAAATGAAAATCATAAAGAACAGCGGGTGGGATTTTCTCTAGAACTTATCCAGTTTAAAGATTGGATGGAACTCAGTTATATTTTCCAATTAGAAGATATTTAAATCTTCTCATGATGGTCAGGTCAGAGTGCAGTCCCATAAATACCCGTTATGAAGAACGGTATACTCATCGATCTGACCGATCAGGCCGTTTTTCTGTGAATACCTGGGCATGGATTAGTGCACAGGGACCGGGTGTATTGTGTATTGTTGAGGAAACGCGTATCTTAGGATTCTGGAGGAAATAATGCTTCCGTCGGTGGGGCAAGTGTATCCTCACAATAACTTTACATTCCAACAGGACAATTGTTCTATTCACACCGCAGCAGTTTTGCAAAACTGGCTGAGGAATAATGAAATTAATGTTTTGCCTTGGCCTTCAAAAAGCCCGGATTTAAATCCAGTTGAGAATGTTTGGGGCTTAATGGTAAAAAAAGTGCGCCGTGAAAACTTTCGTCCCCAAAATAGACAGCACTTATATTTATTTTATTCACTTTACTTACAATTTTGTAACGTTTGTAACGTTTTTAAATAGAATTCTATTAATTAAACTATTTAAAAACGTATTTCAATAAAGTCAATTTTCACTGTTGTTAAAAATAAATAAATTCGAAAAAATATGCGATAATTGTTTTGAGTAGTGTATTTCGCGAAAAATATAGTTGCCTTTTTATTTCATTCCTCAACCCTACCCAAACTTGTTATTTTGTGCAAAAAAATAATTACCTGCAGTTTGATGATGTTGCTGTACTAGTGACAGGTTGACTAGTTCCTGCTGTAGCACTGTTATTAAAACTGTTGGTCCGTAATACATTGCTACTACCTGATCTGTTTCTTTCTTCCAGTGGACTAAAAAATATTACGAAATTAAACAAATAAATTGCAAAAGCAAGGTGATTAAGAGTTGTTTGGATTCTGACAACTGATTCTGACAACATTAAATGTTGCGCAAATTAAAATGGTACGAAAATGTCAAGGATACAAATATCCCAAAATAAATCTGTTAAGGCATGGATATAATGAGGTTTATTCGCAACCGAAGGTCTTGATATAATAAATTTGAGTTGAACTTAAAAAACTTATATTTTGTATACTCAATGCTTTACGAAATTAAAACAATCTCTGGTAATGGCTCAAGATGATCATGGTCACAACACCAGGAATAAAAATGCTTTACGCAGTAATTTTAGACGTACCTCAAAAACTCAAAATGCTCCTAAATATAGAGGTGTTGAAGTCTATTCGTTGAGTGAAAATCTTAAGCTAATAAAAAAACTTACTGATGTTCTTGCTGATGTGTGGACAGTTGAGTTATATCGTCAGCCAAAAAGCTACATTTCCCACAGACCCGTTTATTATGTACTTTAAGAACGTGTGTAGCTAGTCGCTCAGACCTAGCAGCCTTATAGTCGCATAAACCACATACAAACGGTTTAAGATGAGTGTTCATATGCCGTTTTAAACACCAGTTATCAACGCCAGACCAAGAACAGTAACAACAAGTAAATCTTTTTTCACCCTTTTTCTTTGCGCTTTTAGAACTGGTTGCTTTTCCAGCCACTGTTTTAATATCGTTCGGTCTTATGGGAGCTCTAGCCATGGTGTTGAAGCTATTTGGAATCGACAAAGAGTTAATTGTGGTCAAAGTATTTAATGAATCTGTTGATGGTTGATTTGCGTTATATTTTTGGTAGTAAGACATCCCAGAAGCGTTTTTTGGCGGATGTCTTCTTATCCGATTCAAGTCATAGGGATGTTCTCTGTGCATCCGTAAAAAGTGTTTTTTCACGTGGTCGGCTCTGTTGAATTGTTTTTGGCAGACATAGCATTGAAAAGGTTTCTCTTCTCTGTGTATATTCTCGTGACGGGTGAATAGGTCTCTCCTGTCCGTAGCATAAGGACAGTAAGTGCAACTATATCTCTTGCTAGTGTGAGGATCAGTGGATGTAGATTGTGCAGCAGCTGGTATTGATTGAGTACTTATTTGTAAATTAGAGGTACTAACCGATTGAAAATCGTCTACTATTTGATTGCTGGTAGTTTTAGAGCAGTTGCTTTCAAGTTTTGATTTCAATCTTTGCAAGTAGTTGTTGATTTCCTTTAAAACTGGATTGTTTTTTGTTATTAAGTCGTTATTTTCGTCTGTGTTTATATTGTGCTGACGACTCAAATGCATTCGCACACACCTAGCCCAAGCACTTTCGTATGGGCATTGAGAGCAATGGAAAGCTCTAAGATTGGAGTGTGTACCAAGCCAATGTTCAGAAACTCTTGGAAGGTATCCAACACAATCGCATTCGGTACATCTAAATAGCTTTTGCGAAGGGTTGTAAGTTGCTATTTTTGATTGGGTCCACTGTAAACTGTCATCGCTCGTTATCCATTTATCCTCTAAACTAGTTCCCAATCCAATTCCAGTATTAACTTTATGCGGTTGAAATCCGCTGTTTAAAATACCACTTGGAGAAAAACCATTTTGCATTAAGGCGGCTAAGCCAAAAGCTGTCAAATGTTCTTCCGGTTTTAGAATTGGGTTGTCAACTTCGTAGTCAATTGGTGTTAAGCCGCGGTCCGTGCTTGACCCTAGTCTGTCGTTTGTTAGTTCGGGCAAACCGTCCTCTCCGTATAGTTTTCTTGTGATTTCTTTGAACATGTCTTCGTAACAGTCTATGGCAGAGCCCGACATGGGCATTGCCACCTCCATCTTGGCTTCTTATGCTTTGATGTTTATAACGAAATCCTGAAAAAATACCTCCTTAATAAATTAAACTAGCTACTGATTTAGAGTATTTTGTAACGTAGATTTTTGTTATGAATAAATATTTATTAAAAAATAACTTTGGGTACATCTATGTGAAATGGGTGAAAATAAAATAATAAAATATAATTAATAAATCAATTATTACTGTCAATGTTTTTAATAATTTAGAAATTCAATATTTACTATTATTATGATCAGATTATTTTGAAATGGATTGCTAGAATAATGTGTAAGGAAAGAGCTACATGAAGAAATGGAGAGAAGTCGAAAGAATGAAGTTTGAAGATGAAATTCTTGTAACCTAAACATATTTTATTGTAGTAAAATTAATGGAGAGCCCCTAACACAAGCCAAAAGCTTATTTGAGGCTTTCCATAACTATGGGTCAAAATCAATCAATAACTAAATAAATGATATGTCATATTTACAGGGTCTCCCACGTACACTATTTTTTTTAACTTTGGCCATACAGATAAATATCCCAATTCGCGAAACGTAAATGTTTAAAAACTTTTATATTTCAACGTAGCTACAATAATCTCATAATAAATGTATTAATTTAAATTAACACATATTGACCTCCTTTTCCCCTACCCACCTAGCTCCAATTCAATCACCGCCGAGATATTTACCAAGAAAATATACTCTCCAAATTTCAAGTCCCTTTCTTTTATCGTTCTCGAGTTATGCTGTTCATATACCGAAAGACAACGTCTCTAAAAGTCTAAAACGTTCAAAAACGTAAAAAGAATGAATGTGTATTTCAATACTTTTATATGTAAAATATAAGAGTAAAGAGCTTTCAAGGTCCCATTTAAACTTTCTAACTCTCCATCTTATTAGTTAACTGAGAAAAAGTATCTTAAAAACCTCGTGGGATGCCGTATTTTGTCAAAGCGAAGAAAGTTGTGAGCTTTTGTTGTTAAATCTGTCGTACACGATGTAAGTTTCATGCTATACAAGTGAGACCAGACGAAATCTCTGACCTTTCAGCGCCTTTGATTTGATCTATTTTGTTTTGGCTCACACTTGCATAGCATGAAATCGTGTACGATATTTTTTTACAAAATTTTAGAATATTTATTGTTTTCCCTTTTTCATAATTTTCACATGATCTATTTCGTTCCAAGTTAGGATTTTTTCCGATACCAACTTCATTTTAAATATAGGACCTACTATGAACTCAATAATTTAATATTATGTATTAAAAAAAACAAGTCCTAAAGATATATAATGCTTCGCAATTTCTAGTGTATACTCTTCACAATTAAAACGAGTGATTGTTTTTATTATTTACCTAGTTTTATTGCGAAAGGTATTTTTTTCAATTTTTTTTAAGTAGCTCTACCTAAACCTAACGACATGTTTAGGTATATATACAAAAAGTCGCATGTGTCACCCAGTACAAGCTTACAGTAAACACTACTACTACTAACTATAAAAGTGAAATTACGCATAATTTTTTACATATATATATATATATAGGGGGCCCAAGCCCTCCCAAAATTTGGACCCGCTTACGCCCCTGCTGAAAAAACAATGATTTTTATATGAAATATTGTTTTTGTCGAGGTTTTTGTAGAAAAAATATAGTTTGTACCTGTGTACACGTTTGTTATCACACCGAACAAGAAGAGGAAATCACTACTTACACCAAGAACAATATGCCAAAAGTTACCATACCAAATCAAAAAGTTACTTGCCATAAGAAAAAATGCATACGTCTGTCTGTATGTCACGTTTTTTTTTCGTCCGCTCCAAAGGAATATTCGATCGACATGAAAATTAAAAAAAAAGTCATGTTATATGAGAGGGAGAATCATGTTTTTGAAAAAAAAAGCAAAAAGTTATACAAACTGTAAGGAAAGACCAGATAAACTCCACCAATTAAAAAACAAAAAGTTATAGAGGCGCCATTTAAAAAAATAAATGTTGGTAAAATAATGTTTTCTTCATATTTTGGGAAGAATATCGTTTTTAAAGTTTACAAATCAGTGAAAAATAGTATCCACTGTAAAATTCGAAGCACTTATATCTTTACGGCTTGTTTTTTTCTGTGTAGCAGTAAATGGTACACGCCGATCTCTGCTCTTGTATCAGAGAAGCGACGTCCATAGAACGTTGCCGGGACTGCGTTGTGACCGTGAAAATACGACGCGGAAGCAGCTCTATGAAATTTAATATTTATTTTTGAACTTACCACGTTAAAAAACATCCGTCTTGAGCGGCAAACGAGACAGCATGATCAAATGTACACAAATCACATTCTAATTATTTCACTGAACATACGTTTAGCATTTGACCGTGTTATTTCATTCGGTTTTAGTGAATATATCGGAGCGAACGCATGGGAAGTCTACTCCTCCAGAGTCTGACCCACCCAATACTGCGGCACCCGCCGCCGCCTAGGGCTGCCCTACCACCGCCCAAACCACCCCACTATTGCACCCCGACCACCCCTGCCTGCCAGCCACCCTCTGTCCTCAGCCCATGCCTTGTTGCCAGCTAAAATCCCGATTCCATACACCTTATCACCCCTGCCTCCAACCCCACAATCTTACTCCTACCTCCTTTCCTGAAACACTACGTCGCTCGCTCTTTTTATTTTATACTGCATCCACCTACTTATGCTTTCAAATCAAAAACACTACTCCAATAAAACAATCATGTTTCCGATATTTTATCTTATCACGAGGCTGTATCTCCGGACATATAGTTGGTAAACGAAAAAAAAAAAACTATTTTTTTAATAATTAACAGAAAATAACCTGTTAAACAAGCTGTGCATAAAAATGAAAAATTCGACTACCCTGATGAACCCCGATCGAAACGTGGTAATTATCATTACTGCATACATTAATGTATAATTATAGTTTATGGAGATTATTTTTTTCGCGTCCTTTAATTTAATACCCTACATATTGGGTAAGTTTCTTTATATTGAATAATTATGAGCCTCTCAGAATTGCCTCAACTAACTGGTTAAAGTAACTACATGCCATTGGCTGACATGCCTTATAGAACATCGACCACATGCTAAACCTCGATGCTTTAACACTAAGGTTTAATAAGTTATTAATAAAAAATCGAAATTTTGGAACCCCTTTTGTCACCCATACAGTGCGAAATATCGGGCTTATTTGCATAATGGGAGTTTTAAGGTCGCTAAAACTGAATCTTAAAATATTTTTTTTCTATATCCACCCCCTGAAGACACAGACACAGTTTTTTAATACAAAAGTGAGGTTATGTCACTGTATAATTCCTATTATTTCACGAAAAATAAAGTATTTTGACATAAAAACTATTTAAAAACGCCTGTAGTTGAACCTAAAATACAAAATTTGGTCATCACTTGTAATACTCCCGCCAGGCAGCGTATATGACATATGTGGGAGCCTCCCACAAGCGTGCGAGTATCACCGAAAAATGTGAGAATCTCAAGGTTTATTGGGTCTCTTACAACCTGGTTCTTAGTATGTGTTCCCACTTGCCCCACCGTCATCTATGCTATCAACTCGCTTTAATAAATTATATAAAAACAAGTTGTTTCATTTCATCCTGAAAAGTTTAATCCAGGAATTCAGTTTGGCAACAATGGTTTTGTCAATGTCAATCCCTTTTCCTATTCAGAATCCCTCAAACCTAATAATATCCCACTTTTATCTATTTACTATTCTATGTAACAAAATATTTGACAACTATTTGTATTCATTTTCCTTCTCATAAGAATGCATTTATGTAACTTTATGAAAATTATTCATGCACATTAAATTATTGTATTTCTATTTGTTCTCGAAGAACTCTCATAGAATATTAAATACATAAATTCATTGTTTTATACCCTAAAAATAAAAATTAAAACCTATATTATGAATGTTTCTAATTATTAAATATAAACTTGAAGATTTACATACAGGGTGATTCAGAAATAGGATACAAAATTTTAAGGGGTTATTCTAGGTCCAAAAATATCAAAAAAAGTTCCTAATAATAAAGGTTGATCCGAAAATGAGCCCTAAGCTTGGCCCAACGGTGTTACATAAAGAGTACCTTTTATGTATATTTAATTTAAGATTAATATTTTATTGAGATAATGTCAAAAAATAGAGATAAAAAAGTTAAGCGCAAAAAAGTGACATCATCCCCCCGTTTTGCACGTCCCTGGTTAAAATTACCAAATAAAAATTACATAAAATTATATCCTTTATCAATATTAAGGCATGTGCAAAAACTCGTTACTGTGGTTCCTTTAGGGCACATTTCTGGGCCAATCTTTATAGGACCTTTTTTTTATATTTTTTGACCTAGAATCACCCCTTTAAATGCTGTACTTTATTCCTAAATCATATTAGCTAAAATATGTATTTTCACCTGTTAATGCATAACATTACGTTACCAGTGATTTTATCCGTTTTAATTATGAGTTTATGTATTTTTACCAAAATATACATAATACATAAGATTATGTAAAATATTACATGTAATAATTTCTTTATAAATATGTAATATTATTGAAAAGTAACATTTATGGATGTAGATATACTAATTATTACCTCACTGTTGTAACGTCATGTATTAATATGCAATTAATACATGCATGTATGACGTTACAACAGTGAGTTTGTGGATAAATTGATTTATTATTCCATCAATCGCACAGAGTGATATTGGTAGACTGTTTCGGGCTGCTGGCCCTCTTCAGTACCAAGAGTCAACTCTGCACGCTGATTAAGAAAACGACTTAATTCCTTTTACGAATAAAGTCTAAAAACGTTTTCTTAATCAGCAGAGTTGACTCTTGGTACTGAAGAGGGCCAGCAGCCCGAAACTGTCAGTCTACCAATATTCCTATGTACGATGATTAGAAAATAGATTGATGGAATAATAAATTAATATTTTTATAATTTTGTTTATAATGAAAATTTTCTGTCCTTACAAATTGATGTTTTTTACATTGAATTGCTTATTATGCAGTCCAACGACAGTTTTGTTATGAGATAAAAAGAATCTTTATACCTGTACACGCTCATATCTGTAAAAATATTTTTAACATATCCCTAAAAATACAGGAATATTTTCTATTAATACAACCAGGATTATTAAGAGGTACAGGGCGGGGGCAACACTAAATTCCAAAACAAGTGTAGTCTATTGGATTTTATGATGTATACACTAAGTAAGGTGTAGTTAAAGGGGCAATTTTAGGGTTGCTAAGCAACAGAAATGATAAAATGGGGTGAATTTTTAAAAGGGTGGGTGGAAATGACAAAGACAAAATAAGTAAATAGAAGAATATTTTAGGTCTAATTTATTGGAAAAATTTAACTGATGATATATGGAGTAGACCAAAGTCGAAAAGCTCTGTTACACATTGTAAAAAAATATATGTAAAAGTTATTAATACCATCTTGCATTTTTATGGTAAATTCAGTTAACCCATAAATGTTTAGTTTGACAACTTCATTTAAATAATTATAACCTAATTTGAATACTGTAAAAAAAAATTGTAAATTTACATGCTAAATCAGAGGCAATATGTTGCCAAGCAGGTGCACGTAAAATTTACGAGAATTAACTTGTAATTTTACAAATTTATAAAAGTCATAAAATATTTATGGGGGACATATTTTCGAATGGCACTGTGTACAATGGCCAAATTTTATTGAGATATATTTAGTGGCTAGATTTCGTATGCTAGAGCTACTAAGGTAGCTGGGGAGAGTACAGATATAACAGCTAAAGATTGGTTAAACGGTGAAAAGATAACCCTGTTTGGTATACTTAACTTCTTAACGAGTTGAGATATTGACTTTTTTTAGAAATTTATAAATTTCTATAGAACTCTTAAATAAGACAACTTAAAACTATAATTATAACTCCTCTGGTTGAGAGGGGGGGTGACTTTTGGACCGCTCTGTATATTCGCTATACCTACGGCGACTTTTCATGTAAAATAGGATCGTAGACTTTGGATAGTATAGGAACAGCACAGCAATTTGGGATTAATATAGGGTCCTAATTAACCTTGTTACTTTTCATAACTTAAGTTGGCTGCGAGGTTGGCTTTAATATCTACTTTGTATTTTACATTTATCTGTATTTTGGTAATTTACTTTGCTGCATTTATATAAGCTCGTAATTGTTCCAGTATAGGTACCAGACTAGTACTAGTATACTAGCTCCAGATTTTTATCTATAGTCTAAGAGCTGGAGAACATTTTCAACCGGTTATTGCCTCCCCGCTGAATTTTACAAATCGGCAACTTAGTTCTTAAGTCACCGGAACGCTCTTGAGCGTTGAGTGGTAAGGGCGTGACTTGATCCTTTTGTTGAATTGGCCTAGTTTAGAGATGCAACAGTTTGAAACTGAGGTACCGATATGTAAAATTAAGTCGGGAGAAAATAACTAGTTGAAAATGTTCACCAGCTCTTAGACTACAGTATACTTTTAATCTAATCTTGGTGACGTGTATCTGGACCACAGTGCGCCGCCCCAGAGACGCGTCGTAACGCCGGTGGCGGTAAAAAGAGGGCGCGAGAAGCTTGGGTAGAAGAGGGGGGCGTCGACGCTATGTTTTTGACGCGCGCGTCTCTGGAATTATTTGAGACGAAATGAGGCGCAAGACTCGAAGCGCATCTACTTCAATGTTTGCAGTCCTTTGACGGACGGTACGCCCGAGCCCGGTTTGACATCTGACGTCCCAGTGCGTCTCAATCCGATTGTGACAAATTTGAGACGCGAAATACCGTCATGGGCGTACCGCCACCCCAGCCAAATATCCTTCGAGTAAACCAGTGTCCCGACGATTTGTGCCTGTGCTGATGTGAGTGCCTATGGACGATCGTACACAAAAAGCTCAAAGCACTTCGCTTTTTTACCGCGCTATGACGTTTGCACAATAATCGTACAAGAGTCGGACTCTTCCATTCTTCTAAACACTCTTAAGTTAATTGCACAAGGCCTAGGGCCACAGTCGACTAATTATCAATAGGAACGTACCATAAATATTCTACTGCCATGGATTGTACATTGACAGCGGGCACGTGTGCCAACAACTATCTCCATGGCCATTGATAAAGGTAAACTACATGTATCCAATACCTATCGATAATTAAGGAATTACTTTTAATATAACCTAGTGGGTTATGGATAAACAAAAAAAAACAATCATCTGTCAAAATTTATTGGTTCTTTCTAAAACCATTTTGCAATATTATCAATAAGAATGAAAGTATTCATGATTTTTTTATACATACGCTTGTTTGGCAACATTTTTAGCCTTTTTTAATCCTTTTCAGATACAAAACATCCTTTTTTCGAACACTGACTCAGTTCACCTCTGTCAGTAAAACGTAAATCATTTTAAAAAGTGCCAAACAATAATCCATATCCATTTTTTAAAATAAAAATTTAATTTTAAATTTATGAAATCGATCAAAATATTTATGTTTGGGCAAAAAATAGAAGTAAACATCATAAATTAACCCACTCCACCTACGGCCTCGTGGGTTAATTTAGTTTACCCACTAGTGTCATAATTTATGACTCATAAATAACTATTAGGTCTATTGCATTCTATATTGCTATATAGTATACTATCTACTATATTTAATACTATTCTATTATTATCTTCTGCTTCCACTCATGCAGATCGCATGCTTTATTTCAAAACACGCGACCACCTTGTCAATTTGTCCCTTTATGTTAATTTCTGTTTCTAATGTTACCTACTTTCCCTTGATCTATCTGCTACTCAATCTGTACCTATCCTGTTTCTGCAGAAAAGTGCAAGCATCGCTGATTTTTTATATATTTTAGGCTACAATTTGTAGCCCACAACAGGGGAATGTTTTCAATATTGATAACCAGTTCTAGCTGAGTTCATAGTTGACGATTTTAATTTTCCGCAATTTTCAATTTGGACCAAAAGTTAAGGTATTGAATACTTTCATTATTATTGTCTGTAGACAACGTGAAGAAATCCTAATAAGAGTTTAAAGAGGACAATTGATTAGCTCACTTGCAAAACTGCCTAAATTGAGATAATGGCATAATCGCTCGGGATTGTTTTTGGTTTGAACATTGTGGTGCGGCAAGGGGGAAAATACATTTTTTTAACAAACATTTGAAAATTGCTATATAGGGGTTCTTGCTGATATTAAATCTTATAATAAAATTTTTCTAACTCTACCCCCACGGGGAAAATGGGGTAAATATATTCAATATTTTCGTCAAAATGGGTATATAGGGGTTTTTGGGGTCGACGAATATAAATCTGATAACATTTTTCTAATTACATCGCCTGAGGGGCGGGGGTAATTTTTATATTGGGTTTTTTGAGGTTGCTGAAAGTGAATCTGATAATAAAGAAATTCCAACTCCTCCCCCTGAGGGGGTTCAAACTCACAATCAGTGAGAGATAAAATACAAAGCGCTAAATTTGTTTAAATAGCATGGTTTGCTGTATGATTGTCTTTATTTTGGGATAATTTTTCCTATTTTAGAACTGCAGTTTGCAGTATTTAGAAGCCTTGATTGTTAGCCAGTAGTATACAAGTGGTCGCCTTTACCAGGCAATGCCGGCGTTGCTCTCACTGATTTCTAACGCTACCGCTGGGCGTCTCCACATATTTTGTCTTACCAACAACAAGACTTTCTTGGTCGATAAGTCTTGCTGGTCGGTTAGACACTTCGCTAGTTAGCCAGCTAATTTGACGCACCTCGCTGGATTAGTATGGACTTTTTGACATATTTGAATAAAGCATTGATAAAATTAGCACATACAATTTTATGTATGTGGCGAGCTGGTTAACCCATGCAACGTTTATTCATAACGCACAATGTTTTTTTTTGTCCATAGTTGTTGCCAACAAAAAAATTAAAGTCTTGCCGTGGACTAATCCACAAGACCAATTGGTTCTCGTTTATGAGGTTTTAAGCCAAAAAATGCGGATTTGTAATATCTTTATTTGTTCAATTTCTATAGGCTTCTAAATTCAAAAAATGAGATTTTTTTTTCATAAATTTTGATGAAAATTTCATATAAATACTAAAGATATATGACTAATTTTTATACGCAATACTAACACATATGCGCGTTTTATAAAAATAAAAAAGTTTTAGATTTAATCCAGTTACACAGATTTCACCGGGGGTTATCGAAAATAGAAGAAAAAAAAAATTGTAAGTAATTTATCTATTTTTAAAAGAGCAACAAAATAAATTAAATTTATTATGAAAATAAGAAAACCGAAAAATTAAAAAAAAAAACTATTTCTCCTTGCTTTAAAAGATTAAAACAAGCCGTGAAGATATGTAATGCTACGCATTCCATTATATGTATTCACCTTTTCCCAAATACTTAAATTCACAGTAAATGGTGCATTAGTCCAGTCAAATAACGAAAAATTCCTATGTTAAATTGCAATAAATGTACACGGGCTGATATTTTAAAGGGTAGTAGTGGACGGTAACAGAACACTCCTGTTAATTTTTCACCGGGTGATTTGCGTAAGGGGCGTCCGCTATCTTGAATTTTAGGGGTGAGTGCGGTTATCTCGCTAAATATGCATCTTACGATAAAAATGCATATAAACAATTTTGTTAAGGAGGACATTTCCAACAATTTTTGTTGGGATTATTTTTTTAATATTTAATAACAATCGAGTTATAAATATTCGAAAATGGCCATGTTGGCGGTGAAATTGCTTTTTTCGATTTTTCAGCCAAATATTCATCGGAGGATAAAAGTTATGGTTATAAGCGAATTTGTAGCTCTTGAAATTCTCTATAAGTTTTATACATTATACATTTTCATAAGTATTTTGTTACGGTTACAGTTGCGCCCTCTGTAACCGTACCTAAGTACCTGTGAAAATTTATAATATATGAAACTTATAGAGAATTTCAAGAGCTACAAGTTGCTCATAACCATTTTTATCGTTCGATGAATAATTTGGCTGAAAAATGAAAAAAAAAAACAATTTCCCCTCCAACATGGCTATTTTAAAATTAACTCGATTGTTATTAATATATTAAAAAAATGTTCCAAACAAAAATTGTTGGAAATATCCTCCTCAAAAAAATTGGTTATATGCTTTTTTATCGTAAGATGCATATTAAGCA